>JBBYHO010043825.1:0-10348 GCA_038382025.1 Adansonia gregorii
AAAAGATGAACATTAATTCTTAAAAAGCTATAAAGAAAAGTTTTTCTTGTGAAACCAAAGCATCAATTCATTTATCCTAATGAGCAGAATGAATTTGTGGTGCCCAATCATTAAAAGAATAGAGATTATTATGTGAATTTGTGTTTATCCCAATTAAAAAATGAACATTAAATCTAAAAAAGGCACAAATAGAAGTTTTTCTTGTGAAACCAAAGCATCAATTCGTTTATCCCAATGAGTAGAATGAATTTATGGTGCCTAATCATTAAAAGAATAGAGATTATTAAATGCATTCGTGTTTATCCCTATTGAAAAACAAGCTCTAAATCTAAAAATGGCACAAATAAAACTTTTTCTTCTGAAACCAAAGCATTAATTCATTCATCCCAATGAGTAAAATGAATTTATGGCGCCCAATCATTAAAAGAAAAGGCATTATTATGGAAATTCATGTTTATCCTAATTGTAAAACGATATTTAATTCTAAAAATGGCACAAAGAGAAGCTTTTCTTATGAAACTAAAGCATCAATTCATTTATTCCAATGCGTAGAATGAATTTATGATGCCTAATTGTTAAAAGAAAGAAGATTATTATTTGAATTCGTGTTTATCCCAATTAAAAAATGAACTTTAATTCTCAAAAAGGCTTAAAGAAAAGTTTTTCTTGGGAAATCAATACATCAATTCATTTATCCCAATAAGTAAAATGAATTTGTAGTGCCTAATCATTAAAAGAATTGAGATTATTATGTGAATATATGTTTATCCCAATTGTAAAACGAACTTTAAATCTAAAAATGGCACAAATAGAAGTTTTTCTTGTGAAACTAAAGATCAATTCATTTATCCCAATGAGTAAAATGAATTTGTGGTGCCCAATCTCTAAAAGAATGGAGATTATTATGTGAATACGTGTTTATCCCAATTGAAAATCGAACTTTAAATCTAAAAATGGCACAAAAGAAAATTTTTTCTTGTGAAAAGCATAATTCATTTATCCCAAAGAGTAGAATGAATTTGCGGTGCCCAATCATTAAAAGAATGGAGATTATTATGTGAATTTATGTTTATCCCAATTGAAAAACAAACTTTAAATCTAAAAATGGCACAAATAGAAGTTTTTCTTATGAAACCAAAGCTTCAATTCATTTATCCCAATGAGTTGAATCAATTTATGGTGCCCAATCATTAAAAGAATGGAGATTGTTATGTGAATTTATTTTTATCCTGATTGGAAAGCGAAATTTAAATATAAAAATGGCATAAAAAGTAGCTTTTCATATGAAATCAAAGCATTAATTCATTTATCCCTATAAGTAGAATGAATTTGTGGTGCCTAATCATTAAAAGAATTGAGATTATTATATGAACATGTATTTATCCCAATTGAAAAAGGAACTTTAAATCTAAAAATGGCATAAATAGTAGTTTTTCATATGAAACCAAAGTATCAATTAATTTATCACAATGAGTAGAATGAATTTGTGGTGCCCAATTAATAAAAGAATGGAGATTATTATGTGAATTTGTGTTTATCCCAACTGAAAAACGATCTTTAATTTTAAAAATGGCACAAAGAGAAGCTTTTTTTAAGAAACTAAATCATCAATTCATTTATCCCAATGAGTATATGAATTTGTGTGCCCAATCATTAAAAAAAAGGAGATTGTTATGAGAATTCCTTTTTATCCCAATTGAAAACCAAACTTTAGCTCTAAAAATGGCACAAAGAGAAGTTTTTCTTATGAAACCACAACATCAACTCATTTATCTTAATGAGTAGAGTGAATTTGTGGTGCCCAATCAGTAAAAGAATAGAGATTATTATGTGAATCCGCATTTATCCCAATTGAAAAATGAACTTTAATTCTAAAAAAGATAGACAGAAAAGTTTTTCTTGTGAAACCAATGTATCAATTCCTTTATCCCAATGAGTAGAATGAATTTGAAGTGCCCAATCAGTAAAATAATGGAGATTATTATGTGAATTCATGTTTATCCCAATTGAGAAATGAACTTTAAATCTAAAAATGGCATAAATAGTAGTTTTTCATATGAAACCAAAGCATCAATTCATTTATCCCAATGAGTAGATTGAATTTGTGGCGCCCAATCATTAAAAGAATTGAGATTATTATGTGAACTTGTGTTTATCCTAGTTGAAAAACGAACTTTAAATCTAAAAATAGCATAAATAGTAGTTTTTCATATGAAACCAAAGCATCAATTCATTTATCCCAATGAGTAGAATGAATTTACGGTGCCCAATAAAAGAATGGAGATTATTATGTGAATTCGTGTTTATCCCAATTGAAAAACGATTTTTAACTCAACAAATGGCACAAAGAGAAGCTTTTTCTTAAGAAACTAAAGCATCAATTCACTTATCCCAATGAGTATAATGAATTTGTGTGCTCAATCATTAAAAGAAAAGAGATTACTATGAGAGTTCCTTTTTATCCCAATGGAAAGCCAAACTTTAGCTCTAAAAATGGCACAAGAGAAGTTTTGCTTATGAAACCACAACATCAACTCTTTTATCCTAATGAGTAAAGTGAATTTATGGTGCCCAATCAATAAAAGAATAGAGATTATTATGTGAATCCATATTTATCCCAATTGGAAGACGAATTTTAATTCTAAAAAAGATAGACAGAAAAGTTTTTCTTGTGAAACCAAAGTATCAATTCCTTTATCCCAATGAGTAGAATGAATTTATAGTGCCCAATCATTAAAATAATGGAGATTATTATGTGAATTCATGTTTATCCCAACTAAAAAATGAACTTTAAAAATAAAAATTGCACAAAGAGAAGTTTTTCTAATGAAACTAAAGCTTCAATTCATTTGTCCCAATAAGCAGAATAAATTTATGGTGCCCAACCATTAAAAGAAATAAGATTATTATGTGAATTCGGGTTTACCCTAATTAAAAAACAAACTTTAATTCCAAATATGGCACAAGAGAAGTTTTTCTTATGAAACAAAAGCATCAACTCATTTATGCCAATCAGTAGAGTGAATTTGTGGTGCCCAATCATTAAAAAAATAGAGATTATTATGGCAATCCGCATTTATCCCAATTGGAAGATGAACTTTATTTCTAAAAAAGGTAGAAAGAAAAGTTTTTCTTACAAAACCAAAGTGTTAATTCATTTATGCCAAGGAGTAGAATGAATTTTGTGGCGCCCAACATTAAAAGAATGGTGATCATTATGTGAATTCATGTTTACCCCAATTAAAAATAAACTTTAAATAAAAAATTGCACAAATAGAAGCTTTTCTTATGAAACCGATGCATCAATTCTTTTATCCCAATGAGTAGAATGAATTTGTGGTACCTAATCATTAAAAGAATGGAGATTATTATGTGAATTCATGTTTTTTCCTATTGAAAAATGATCTTTAATTTTAAAAATGGCATAAATAGATGTTTTTTTATGAAACTAAAGCTTCAATTCATTTATCCCAATGAGTATAATGAACTTGGGGTGTCGAATCATTAAAGGAATAAAGATTATTACGTGAATTTGCATTTATCCTATTTCAAAAACAAACTTTAAATCTAAAAATTTCATAAATAGATGTTTTTCTTATGAAACCAAAGCATCAATTCATTTATCCCAATGAGTGGAATGAATTTATGGCACCCAATCATTAAAAGAATGGAGATTATTATGTGAATCCGGGTTTATCCTAACTGAAAAACAAACATTAATTCTAAAAATGGCATAAAGAGAAGCTTTTGTGATGAAACCAAAGCATCAATTCAGTTATCCCAATGAGTAGAATGAATTTGTGTTGCCCAATCATTGAAAAAAGGAAGATTATTATGTGAATCCATGTTTATCCCAATTGAAAAATGAACTTTAATTCTAAAAAAGGTAGAAACAAAAGCTTTTCTTGCGAAACCAAAGCATCAATGTGTTTATCCCAATGAGTAGAATGAATTTGTGGTGCCTAATCATTAACAGAGTGGAGATTATTATGTGAATTCGCGTTTCTCCGAATTGAAAAATGATCTTTAATTCTAAAAATTGCACAAAGAGAAGTTTTTTTTAAAAAACAAAAGCATCAATTTATTAGTCCCAATAGGTAGAATGAATTTATGGTGCCCAATCATTAAAAGAAAGGAGATTATTATGAAAAATTTTTACCACAACTGAAAAACAAACATTAATTCTAAAAATAGCATAAAGAGAAGTTTTTCTTATGAAACCAAAGCGTCAACTCATTTATTGCAATGAGTAGAGTGAATTTGTGGTGCCCAATCATTAAAAGAGTGGAGATTATGTGAATCCGCATTTATCCTAATTGGAAGATGAACTTTAATTCTAGAAAATGTAGAAAGAAAAGTTTTTCTTATGAAACTGAAGCACCAATTCATTTATCCTAATGGGTAGAATAAATTTGTGGTGCCCAATCATTAAAAGAATAGAGGATTATTATGTGAATTCATTTTTATCCCAATTGAAAAACGATCTTTAATTCTAAAATTGGCACAAAGAGATACTTTTCTTGTGAAACCAAAGCATCGATTCATTTATCCCAATGAGTAGAATGAATTTGTGGTGCCCAATCATTAGAAGAATGCAGATTACTATGTGAATTTGTGTCTATCCCAATTAAAAAATGAACTTCAATTCTAAAAATGGCACAAATAGATATTTTTCTTATGAAACCAAAGGATCAATTCATTTATCCCAATAAGTAGAATGAATTTGTGGTGCCTAATCATTGAAAGAAAGGATATTATTATGTGAGTCCATATTTATCCCAATTGAAGCATGAACTTTAATTCTAAAAAAGGTAGAAAGAAAAGCTTTCTCTGTAAAACCGAAGCATTAATACATTTATCCCAAAGGGTAGAATGAATTTGTGGTGCCTAATCATTAAAGGAAAGGATATTATTATGCAAATTCGTGTTTATCCCAGTTTAAAGATGCACTTTAATTCTAAAAAAGGCAGAAAGAAAAGCTTTTCTGGTGAAACTAAAGCATCAATTCATTTTTCCCAATGAGTAAAATAAATTTGTGGTGCCCAATCACCAAAAGAATGGAGACTATTATGTGAATTCATGTTAATCCCAATTGAAAAACGAACTTTAAATCTAAAAATGGCCTAAATAGTAGATTTTCTTGTGAAACCAAAGCATCAATTCATTTTCCCAATGAGCAAAATAAATTTGTGGTGCCCATTCATTAAAAGAATCAAGACTATTATGTGAATTTATGTTTATCCCAATTGGAGGACAAACTTTAATTCCCAAAAAGGTATAAAGAAAAGTTTTTCTTGTGAAACGAAAGCATCAATTCATTTATCCCAATGAGTAAAATGAATATGTGGTGCCCAATTGTTAAAAGAATGGAGATTATTATATGAATCCATGTTTATCCTAATTGAAAAATAATCTTTAATTCTAAAAATGGCACAAAGAGAATTTTTTCTTATGAAACAAATGCATCAATTCATTTATCCCAATGAGTAGACTGAACTTGTGGTGCCCAATCATTAAAAGAATGCAGATTATTATATAAATCCATGTTCATCCTAACTGAAAAATGAACTTTAATTCTAAAAATGGCACAAATAGATGTTTTTCTTACAAAACCAAAGCATCAATTCATTTTTTCCAATGAGTAGAATGAATTTGTTGTGCCTAATCATTAAAAGCAATGATACTATTATGTCAATCTGCGTTTATCCTAACTGAAAAATGAATTTTAATTCTAAAAATGGCACAAACAGATGTTTTTCTTATAAAACCAAAGCATCAATTCATTTATCTCAATGAGTAGAATGAATTTGTGGTGCCTAATCATTAAAAGAATGGATATTATTATGTGAGTCTATGTTTATCCTAATTGAAAGACGAACTTTAATTCTAAAAGAGGTAGAAAGAAAAGTTTTTCTTTTGAAACCATAGCATCAATTCATTTATCCCAGTAAGTGGAATGAATTTGTAGTGCCTAATCATTAAAAGAATGGACAATATGTTGTGAGTCCACATTTATCCCAATTGAAAAATGATTTTCAATTCTAAATGTGGCACAAAAAGAAGTTTTTCTTGTTAAACCAATCCATCAGTTCATTTATCCTAATTAGTAGAATGAATTTATGGCACCCAATCATTAAAATAATTGAGATTATTATGTGAATTCAGGTTTACCCCAATTGAAAAACAAACATTAATTCTAAAAATGCCATAAAGAGAAGTTTTTCTTATGAAACAAAAGCATCAACATATTTCTCCCAGTGAGGAGAATGAATTTGCGGACCCCAATATTTCAAAGAAAGGGGATTATTTTGTGAATTCTTTTTTATCCCAGTTGAAAAACGATCTTTAATTTTAAAAATGGCACAAAGAGAAGTTTTTCTTACGAAACCAAAGAATCAATTCATTTATCCCAATGAGTAGAGAGAATTTGTGTTGCCCAATCATTAAAAGAATGGAGATTATTTTGTGAATCCATGTTTATCCCAATTGGAAGATGAACTCTAATTGTAAAAAAGGTAGAAAGGAATGTTTTTCTTGCGAAACCAAAGCATCAATTCATTTATCCCAACAAGCAAAATGAATTTATGGTGCCCAATCGTTAAAAGAATGGAGATTATTATTTGAATTCGTGTTTATCCTAGTTGAAAAATGAACTTTAAATCTAAAAATGGCACAAATAGAAGTTTTTATTGTGAAACCAAAGATCAATTCATTTAGCCTAATGAGTAGAATGAATTTGTAGTGCCCAATCATTAAAAAAGGATTATTAAGTGAATTCATATTTCTTCGAATTGAAAGATGAACTTTAGTTCTAACTAAAGGTAGGAAGAAAAGTTTTTCTTGTGAAACAAAAGCATCAATTCATTTATCCCAATGAGGAGAATGAATTTGTGGTGCCCAATTATTAAAAGAATAGAGATTATTTGTGAATTCATGCTTATCTTAATTGAAAAACGAACTTTAAACCTAAAAATAGCACAAATAGAAGTTTTCCTTGTGAAACCAAAGCATCAATTCATTTATCCCAATAAGTAGAATGAATTTGTGGTGCCAAATCATTAAAAGAATGGAGATTATTATGTGAATTCGTGTTTATCCAAATTGGAAGATGAACTTTAATTCTAAAAAAGGTATAAAGGAAAGTTTTTCTTGCGACACCAAAGCATCAATTCGTTTGTCCCAATGAGTAGAATGAATTGGTGGTGCCTAATTGTTAAAAGAATGAAGATTATTATATGAATCCATGCTTCTCCCAATTGGAAAATGATCTTTAATTCTAAAAATGGCACAAAGAGAAGTTTTTCTTATGAAACTAAAGCATTAATTCATTTATCCCAATGAGTAGACTGAATTTGTGGTGCCCAATCACTAAAAGAATAGAGATTACTATGTGAATCCGTATTTATCCTAATTGAAAAATGAACTTTAATTGTAAAAATAGCACAAATAGATGTTTTTCTTTTGAAACAAAGCATCAATTCATTCATCCCAATAAGTAGAATAAATTTGTGGTGCCTAATTATTAAAAGAATGGAGATTATTATATGAATCCATCTTTATCCCAATTGAAAAACGTTTTTTAATTCTAAAAATGGTACAAAGAGAAGTTTTTCTTATGAAACCAAAGCATCAATTGTTTTATCCCAATGAGTAGAATGAATTTATGGTGCCCAATCATTAAAAGAATGGAGATTATTATGTGAATCCATGTTTATCCTAATTGAAAAACGAACTGTAAATCTAAAAATGGCACAAATAGAAGTTTTTCTTATGAAACCAAAGCATCAATTCAGTTATCCCAATGAGTAGAGTAAATTTGTAGTGCCCATTGAATAAAAGAATAGGGATTATTATGTGAATCCGTATTTATCCCAATTAGAAAAGGAACTTTAAATAAAAAAATGGCAGAAATAGATGTTTTTCTTATGAAACTAAAGCGTCAGTTCATTTATCCTAATAAGTAGAATGAATTTGTGATGCCTAATAATTAAAAGAATGGAGATTATTATGTGAATTCATGTTTATCCCAATAAAAAATTATCTTTAATTCTAAAAATGGCATAAAGTGAATTTTTCGTGTGAAACAAAAACATCAATTCATTTATCACAATGAGAAGAATAAATTTGTGGTGCCCAATCATTAAAAGAATGGAGATTATTATAGGAATTCATTTTTATCCCAATTGAAAAGCGAACTTTAATTTTGGTGCCTAATCATTAAAAGAAAGGAGATTATTATGAGAATTCATTTTTATCCTAATTGAAAAATGATCTTTAATTCTAAAAATGGCACAAATAGTTATTTTTCTTATGAAACCAAAGCATCAATTCATTTATCCCAATGAGTAGAATGAATTTGTGGTGCCTAATCATTAAAAGAATGTAGATTATTATGTGAATTCGTGTTTATGCCCATTAAAAATGAACTTTAAATCTAAAATGGGACAAAGAGAAGTTTTTTAATGAAACTAAAACATCAATTCATTTATCCCACTAAGTAGAATTAATTTATGGTGCCCAATCATTGAAAGAAAGGAAATTATTATGTGAGTTCGAGTTTATCCCAATTGAAAGACAAACTTTAGTTCTAAAAAAAGGTAGAAAAAAAAGTTTTTCTTGTGAAACCAAGCCATCAATTCCTTTATCCCAATGAGTAGAGTGAGTTTGTGGTGCCCAATCATTAATTGGGCACAAATCATGAATGGAGATTGTTATGTGAATCCGTGTTTATCCCAATTGAAAAATGGTCTTTATTTCTAAAAAAGGCATAAAGAGAAAATTTTCTTATGAAACAAAAACATCAATTCATTTATCCCAATGAGTAGAATGAATTTGTGGTGCCCAATAATTAAACGAATAAAGATTATTTTGTGAATTCGTGTTTATCCTAATTGAAAAATGATCTCTAATTCTAAAAATGGCATAAAGGAAGCTTTTCTTATGAAACAAAAGCATCAATTCATTTATCCCAATGAGTAGAACGAATTCGAGGTGCCCAATCATTAAAAGAAAGGGAATTATTACAAGAATTCATTTTTATCACAATTGAAAAAATAAACTTTAATTCTAAAAATTGCACAAAGAGAAGTTTTTCTTATGAAACCAAAGCGTCAATTTAGAAATCCCAATAAGTAGAGTGAATTTGTGGTGCCCAATCATTAAAAAAATGGAGATTATTATGGGAATCCGTGTTTATCCCAATTGAAAAATGAACTTTAATTTTAAAAATGGCACAAATAGTTATTTTTCTTATGAGACCAAAGCATCATTTCATTTATCCCAATGAGTAGAATGATTTATGGTGCCTAATCTTTAAAAGAATGGAGATTATTTTGTGAATTCGTGTTTATCCCAATTAAAAATTAACTTTAAATCTAAAAATGCCCAAAGCGAAATTTTCTTATGAAACTAACGCATCAATTCATTAATCCTAATGAGTTGAATTAATTTATGGCACCCAATCATTGAAAAAAAAGAAAATATTATATGAGACCATGTTTATCCCAACTGAAAGATGAGCTTTCATTCTAAAAAAGGTAAAAAAAAAGTTTTTCTTGTGAAACCAAGCCATCAATTCATTTATCCCAATGAGTATAGTGAGTTTGTGGTGCCCAATCATTAACGGAGATTGTTATGTGAATCCATGTTTATCCCAATTGAAAAATGATCTTTAATCTTAAAAATGGCATAAAGAGAAGTTTTTCTTCTGAAACAAAAGCATCAATTCATTTATCCCAATAAGTAGAATGAATTTATGGTGCCTAATCATTAAAGTAATGGAGATTATTATGTGAATTCGTGTTTATTCCAATTGAAAAATGATCTTTAATTCTAAAAATGGCACAAAGAAAAGTTTTTCTTATGAAACAAAAGTGTCAATTCATTTATCCCAATGAGTACAATGAATTCGAGGTGCCCAATCATTTAAAGAAAAGAGATTAGTACAAGAATTCATTTTTATCTCAATTCAAAAACAAACTTTAATTCTAAAAATTGCACAAAGAGAAGTTTTTCTTATAAAACCCAAGCATCAATTTAGTTATCCCGATGAGTAGAGTAAATTTATGGTGCCTAATCATTAAAAGAATGGAGATTATTTTGGAAATTCGCATTTATCCCAATTGAAAGATGAAGTTTAATTCTAGAAAAGGTAGAAAGAAAAGTTTCTTGCGAAACCAAAGCATCAATTCATTTATCCCAATGAGTAAAATGAATTTGTGTGCCCAATCGTTAAAAGAATGAAGCTTATTATTTGAATTTGTGTTTATCCCAATTGAAAAACAAACTTTAAATCTAAAAATGGCACAAATAGAAGTTTTTATTGTGAAACCAAAGCATCAATTCATTT
>JBBYHO010043865.1:0-29407 GCA_038382025.1 Adansonia gregorii
TGGTTTGGTTGTGATGTGCTTGATTCCTTCTGGGTTTTTGGTCTATATTATGTCGGTGGCTACTGCGACTGTGTTTTTGGTAAGTTCTCTGGTTACAGTTCTTACTATTACATGGTACTTCGTTTTCTGCAAATCCAAGACTTGGACCACAGATGATGCAGAAAAATTGGAGGAGGATTTGGGATAGGCTGACTATGGCATCTGTTCCTAGGTATTGTTTTGTTTATGCAAAAATTAGTTGAAAAAAATAATTATGTTGAAGAATATGATTAAATCTTTGTTGGTAAAATGTGGAATGGGATTGCTCAAAAAACTTGGTTGGTTTTCATCTGATTGTGTATTTACATCATGGCATAAAAATATTTAACATAGACTTAGTGGTGATGATTCAAAGTGTGAATATGAAGGCCAGTTCTGGAGTCCTCTTGAAATCTTTGATAGTTGAATAAAAATATTAACAGTGGCTAAGGCTAAATGGCTAATGGGTGAGTTTGTATTCCAAGTTTTGTTTAATCTAATATAATACATTCAAGTTTTAATCTGGACATTCATCTAACTTTTTCTGGACAATTATAAAAATTATTTACTGCTAAGTATGGCAGCAATGAATCAATTATTATAGAAGATATATATATATATATATATATATTTGGAGTGTGATGAATTAACAGCAACTCACCTAAATGACGACAATATCCAGATGCTGGAAGTCTACTTGGGCTCTTCTTTAACTAATTTTGTCCCAAAAGAAAAGAGATGGGTGACGCATTAAAAAGCAGAGGACATGGACTTCCGGAACCTTTTGCTTAATCGAATTTCGAATGGACAAGATTATAATATTATCTTTTTTAAATGGAGAAGATATACACTAATGACGTCAAATGCTCTGCAAAGTAAGGGTGCGATGGACTTGCAATTAGATGTACTAATTTTAAGTATAATCATGAATTTATATAATAGTGTCTTATATCTTAATTATGTAAACACATTTAAGATATGATAAAGTCCATGTTATTAATATGTTAAGCGTAGATAATATGCTTAAGACATAATTAACCAGTTATGTGATAAATGTGTTAACGTATCGATACTTATCTATGAATATGTTAAAGATATAATAATTTAACGTTCTTAAAATATGAAGACAAGTCTAAATTAATACGTTTATATATAAAACACACTTAATTTTTAATATAACATTTATAATATAAACATTATTTTAAACTTTTTGGTTAGGATACAACTTAATATATAGTTAAATAAAAAAAATTAAGCATTTAATTTAAGAAAATTATTCTATACACTATAACCAAAGTTTTTAAATTTCACAAGCAATATTAACAAAATGATATATACTCCTTAAATACAATAAAAAATTAATTAAAAATAAAGTGAGACCCATGCAAGCTCTTAACCCACTTAGAGTTAAAATATTTTCACTACCAGTATATCAAACTCTAATCCATTTAAGTTAATATAGCTCATATTCATTTTAGTTAGTAGCAATCATATGGTTGTTACGGCAAAAGGAAAGTATTATTTATCCTCATATGATATCCAATTCTAAAATCTTTATAATAGAGAAGTTAATATAACTAGTATATATATCATTATCAGATAATAATATCTTACAGACCTAATTAATTCAGTAAATTGTGATTTAGAAAAAAAAAAGTAAATACTTATAAAAAGAATTTGTGATTTGGAGTTTGAATTATGAATAAACCGATTAAGTATGGCCCAAGCTTATACGTAAAAGAAGCTTATGCGTAAAAGAAGTGCTAACAGTCATATAATATAAGTATCTATATTTTGAATCCCATTAAATTATCAATTAAATTTTTATTTTTTGCCTTTATTTATTTATTTATTTTATTTGCTTGTATAAAAGTTGGTAGTACTATTATTGAGATGATTATAGCTCGTTACTATTACTTAGTACTTATTAAAAAATTATACTATTAAATAGTATCTAGGAAATTAGTAACTCGTAAGTACTAACTACTAAGCTATTATCATCCTAAAAATAACAACTAACTTTTATATAAAAATTAAATTAAAAAAAAATGACAAGCAAAACTTAATTAATATGAGTTATTAAAACTAGTTAGTAGTTATTACTTAATAGTATAATTTTTAATATATTTTAAAAATAATTTTTAGATATGTCACGCACATGTCTAATAAATAAATATTAGACAACATCCACATGACATCCTAATTATCTGTACAAGTAAGAAGGCATAATAGGCTAGTCTTTGTGTAGTGCTAATGCCTGTCTTGCTAAGACAATGACTAGCAACGTTTATAGGAATATGGCTTTCATGCAGAAGGATCTCACGATTACAGTTCTTTATAATTCCTTTGCAAAGCCTTCTATATTCCATGGGTTTCATCCAATTAATATTTTCAGACAAACTTGGATTTGTGCAATAATCACCATTCTTTTTGCGATTGGGCACTATAAACACATTCCCCTTATTGAGATATATGTTATTGAAGCTTTGGTTTGGAAAGAAGATTGATATGGAAGAATGTCTTTGGGAACAACAAGCTGATGTTGAAGCAATATAGAATACAGTTCCTTATAGGTTAGTGGGATCGAATCAAATTTACGATTCTTTTGTGATCTTTTCTTAGTATGCTCATTAGAAGGTGGCTACCTAGAATTGCGGAGACTTGCAGGGTTGAAAAACAGACTAATTATAAAGGCATAGAATTAGGTGGGTTTATTTCAATCATTTGCATAGACTAAGGATTTTGGATTTTGATCTGATGGTTTATTAGGTCCAATCTTTGAGTTTTTGAGTGCCAAAGGTTGGGTTGAAGGCAATGGTAATCCTTGGGATTGCCTAGAAGATCTTTGATAATTTTTGAGAATCCAAATAATTGCTCTTTTATCTCTTGTATCTCCTATTCCATTCCTTCGACAACCCTTTCCAGAGCACTTACTCGGGCTTCCAATCGATCTCTTAGATTCTAACCTTTTGAATTCATCAAAGATAAGTGTGTTCCTAGGCAAGGCTTTTTTTTTAGACCCTCGATCATTTTTATTAATTTTTTGATCTATTTTTTTTATTCCTTGGACTTCATTACAAAATTCCTCTTGAATAGACTCTAACACGCTGATTCTTGACCTAATATTACCATCCATGTTGTGATGCTTAGAAATATAATAAATAGAATTGTTTTAGCATATTGTAAAAATTATGAATGCATAAGTATATAAAGGTATGATTTGCGAATGTAAAAAAAGAGATGCAAGCATGAATTTGCAAGTTTCCATGGGATAAAAATATGAAGCCAAAAAACTAAGAAAATCCTTCATAATATAACAAATGAATGCAAAAAATAAATAAAACGTATCATAGCAACACAACAATACTTATTAATATAAAAAAATCAAATTAAAGGAGTAAAAGGTTAGAAATATTCGCCCTTGTGTACCTAATTTGGTACCTTCCAGAACTAGGTGTGGCTTTAACTAGATGAAGCCCTCTATAGTTCATTACATGAGGTTTAAGTTAATCATCTAAAAAGGTTCTCAAATTGCTTCCCGAGTTTGAAAAGAATTGATGAGGTACCCTAATCCTTACCCATCATGGGTTTATGTCAAAAAGGATTCAATTCGAGTAAGAGTATCTTCCATGTTCATAATGAGGCTAACACCTCAGGCAGGCATAGGAATTTATACTAAGTAGGCTTTTCACTAGTCCAGACAAAGGCTAACACCTCAAAAGGTAGAGCTATTTCGCCTTTCTAAAATATTGGGTACTTATGCCCATTTCATGTTTATGGAAGAGAATCTAATGCATATGCATGTGCACAGTGTGTGCGGGGGAACAACTTACCTTTTATGACTTGACAATTTCAAAAACAATAAAAACTCTATCATAAACTCCCCCAAAAAAATAATGATGCAAAGGAAACAAAAGGGTTAGTAAAAAAATATGAATAATATATAGTAAAATTTCTACATAGGCCAAAAATACAATAGAAATTTGTTTTAAAAATATCGAGGATTATAGTTAAATACAAATTCAAAATCGAATTAATCAAAATTTATTTAGCATGAGATTAATTTTAGGCTTGACTCTCTAACCTTCCACAGCAGAGTTGCCAAGTTGTCGCAATAAGGCCCTGATACAAATCTTGACCAGCCCAACTTAAAATGACAAATGTATCCCTTCTTTGTTTATATATCTACATATCATTAGTTTTTATTTGAATTTAGGGACCATATCATTATTATCATATTAGTCTTTATTTTTTTATGTTTGGGGACTGAGTTATCGAGATGAATTGCTCACCTGACTTAACTTTAAATAGTCATTATGAAACGACCATTTTTTTAGAGTTACCACCAATTTTAGTTAGGCCAGGTGAGAATAGACACTTGCTGGAGTTTATATTTTAAGGATTATAAAACCAATAAAAACAAACCGCAAGCTTTGCGCTCATACCAGAGATCGCTTAAAAAAGTCTGGGAGTCAGTTATAATTACAAGTAAGGATTGACCTTCTTATGATGCTCGGTGATCGGTACCTTATTAATCTCGTGTTAACTTAAATTTTGATTTTTATTCAATTTTAATATTTGATATTTAGTTATAATTCCTATAATATTTTATTAAACAAATTTATTATTCTAAGAAAGTCGATTTTTATTTTTTAATCAAAATATCATTTGCACCTTCTCGAAGAACTAAGAGGACATGAATTCTTTGTCATACCCTATTGGAGAACTTGTGGATACGAGTTTTACTTTTTTGAAATTAAAAAAAGTTGACTTTTAGTTTAAAAAAGGTATATTGTTAATAAAATAATCCGTAAAACCATCGCATATTCTAGTACGAATTTTACGTACTATTTTAACATCGAAGACATTGCCTTAATTTTTAAAAATTCCCATTTTATTACAAATATTAACAAAACCTAACCCTAATGTAAACTTTCACATGAAAGTATCTCAATAATCACATTGGACTTTGTTGTAATGTAAAATTACGAAAATACCCTAGGATATACCTTTGACGTAAAAGTATCTCGGTTATCTGAAGGACTCAAAACCTATCCAAAATATGCACTTTTTGCTTAAAAGCATCTCGGTGAATACCTAGGACTTGGCTCGAGGGAAAATTATCAAAATGTCCTTAGGATATACCTTTGATATAAAAGTATCTTGGTAACCCTAATAGACTTTAAAATAATCTTAGAAGGATAGACCAATCCTAAATATTCACCTTTGGCATAAAGTAGTATCTAGCACTCAGTTTTACATAAAATTACCAAAATACCCTTGGGGTAAACCTTTGACGTGAAAGTATCCTGGACACTAAAATAATCATAAAATGATGGATTTACCTTAAATAAGGATATTAAAATTCTAGAATTGCCTCAAAATGAAAAAAATTATAATTAAGCCCTTAAACTTTTAAAAATTTCATTTCGTATCCTAGGAAAAATCAAGAAAATAAAAAATTTTTGATAATTTCTACACCCCTAAGGAAGACTTAAGAATGTTGGAAATATTCTTAAATGTCAAAAAAGACCATTTTACCCTTAAATGCTAAGATTTGCTAAATGGTCCTTAAACTTTCTAATTTTGCATTTTAGTCTCTATACAAAATAAAATCATAATTAAACACAAAATTCATCACAAAAAACTATGGAAATCATATCAATATTCACAATTTCAATTCATCCAAACACCTATGGCCTTAGAACAAAAATTTTACAATTTTACAAATAAGCCCTTAAACTTTTTAAAATTACAAAATAACCACAAAATGATGGAAACGCATCAAACATATTCATAAATATTAGAATAAACATGAAAATACTTTCACAAGTACACACAAGCAATTGGCCAAGCATAGCCTTAAAACAATTTTTTTCGTATTTTACATATTAGTCGCTAAACTTTTTAAAATTGCCGAATGGCCCCAAAATGATATAAAATACATGAAACACATTCAAATATGCTAAACTAAGCATAAAAACACTTCTACAAATATCCACAAGCAATCGGTCAAGCATTGATAACCATAAAGAAATTGTTACAAGTTTTGCAATCTAGTCCTTGATATTAAATAACATTAAAACATAAAAAAATCAGCCCCCAAATGATTCTGCCAACATTATATTTCAGCAAAAAATAATTTTTTCCAACACATATTTCCATAAATAATAATATATATGTATGTTAGAATTTTTATCATCCAAGAATAAGCATAAAAACATAAAAATAATGAAAATATTAAAGAAAATTATATAACATGTATTCATGAAAATAACAATATATACATCAACAAACACAAATAATCTCAAAGAAAATCAAACTATTTTTACAAAAATTAACTAAAACAACAAAAATAAAAACTTTAATCATAGCCATCATATTTGGCCTTTCAACATGAATTAAATTTCATGTGTAGAAGTATTCATTTGGCTCATTAATAGGAAGATTCAAACAAGAAATAAACAAAAATTAAAAATTTTGCAAGAAATTTACCTTATAAAAGCTCGAAAAATCATGAATTTTGTGCTTTTTCTATATTTTTCTTCTAAAACCTAAAGACCCAAAATGAAGAGGACCATCCCTTAATTTTTTAAGGCATGAAAGCCGGCCAAATCACGAAGAAAAGGCCATTGGCTGTCCCATTCTTAGAAATTTCTGGAAGTTACACTTTTTTCTTTTTTATTTAATATTTATTTTTTATATTATTTTGATTTGATTTTTTTAAATTGATTTGATTTAAATTAATTATGTTTGTCTTTTAGTGAATTATGTCATGCATGACATCATCAAAGTCTAGAGAATTTTGCAAGATATTTATATAATCTATAAAATCATACCGTAAAAATTAATTAAAAGGACTAAATTATAAAAATAAAAAATTAAGTATTTCAAATAAAATTTCATATCATCAATATAATTTATTCTAATAACAAAAACAATTTTAATTTTCAAGAAAAATCACTAAAATTAGCAAATTCGTAAATTTGTACGGGAAAAACCCTTACTAGGAATTGTTATATATAAAAAAATGCAAAATTCATAAAATAAATTGAATTTTGAAAAATTGATTTAATATGAATTAAATAATAATATTATAATAATTTTAAACATTATAAACTAAGAAAAATCCTCTCGAAGAAAAATTTATGAAGTAGAGAACCCCTTATCTTGGAAACGAGAAAATTATGAAAAAAATGCAAAATTCATAAAATAAAATGAATTTTTTTAAAACTAATTTAATATTAATTAAACAATAATATTTTAAGAATTTTAAAAGTTATAAACTGAGAAAAGTCTCACTAAAAAAATTACGAAGTGAAAAACTCTGTATCTTAGAAATAGGTAAAAATTCTGAAAAACTTAGAAAATCTTCCCAAAAAAATTATGGAGTAGAACACTCTTTGCTTTAGAAATGGGAAGAAAATGTAAAATTTATAAAATAAAATAAATTTTAAAAAATTGATTAAAGGGTAATTAAATTTGAATATTTAAAGAATTTTGAAGTTAAAAACTCCAAAAAATACTACTTAAAAATTTTATAGATAAAGGAACACTTGTATTTTAAAATAAAGAAAATTTTAAAAAATACATTGAAGCTTATATAAAATGAATTAACTATAACATATTATTCAAAATATTAATTTAAAAATGGTAAAGATCAAAATCCAAAATCCAAAATAATTGCACCAAAAAAAAATTCACGAGATGATACTCACGATATTATGAAAATTCAAAATAAATTACTAAAATGAACAACTTGACACTTTATGGTATTAAATGCAAATATTAATTTTTCTTTGAATATGTTTAATTTTTTGGAGGTCAACTTCTCAAATTTAACGAAAAATTCTCAAAAATTCCTAAACCGTGATAACTTTTACAAAAATAAATTTTAAAATTTCACAAGTATAAGGTTAAAAACTAATTATTTTACTTGAACTCATATTTTTTATCCGAGATTCGTTATGTACGACGCTTCAAATGATAGTAATTTTGTTATGTGCACCTGCAGTCATTTAAGCATAATTAAATAGGTCTTGAAAACATCTAGTTCACCTTGAGAAATTTTACCCTTACTAAGTGGTCGCTAAATCCTTGATCTTAGATACTTTTGAACTGTCAAGAAATAGGCCTAGATAAAATTAGGTGTCTGCACGAATGTTAAACTTAATTAATCTCAATCTAGAATGTCATTAACCTGATTAACCCCATGTTAAACCTGATTGACCTGAACCAAAAATGATTTAAAAACTAAAATGAACCAAAACCAACATGATCTGAAGCCAAAATGACCCAAACTCGAAATCTTAAACCCAGAATGACCCGAAACCAAAATGACTCAAACTTGAAACAACCTTAACTGAAAATGACTCAAAAATTTCAAAACCTAAAATGGCCTACTCCAAAATGACTTAACCTGAAACCAACCTGACCTGCCCAATTAAAAGGTCTACACCAAAGCAAAGTTCATTAAACATTACAAATCATTGTATTGCCAAGATAGGGCATTAGCAATGCTTAAGGATCAACACATGTTTTGCCTTCTAACCTTAAAGTAAGCAACTGATCTTATGGGTTAAAGTATAAAAGATAATTGGAATGGCATGCTGGTACTTGTTTAAGGAAACAAGGTTATTGAACATGGCTCATATGAGAACTCTATTTGTTAGTAATTGATCACACTATGGAGTAAATTTATTTAGTCACATTGTGTGCATTAAAATTAAGTAAGTCTTAGATAATTAGTTAGATTTTATTAATTTTTAGTTGTTTTTAAATTAGTTTTATTCATTTTACTTTTGATTAAATTATCTAGCAATTTGGTATTTTCATATTTTTTTAAGGGCCCAAAGCCTAAAGGAGTTTATGAGATGCAACAAAATAATAAAATCAAAGTGTTATTTTTCAAAACAAATGGCTAATGTTTCTTACATTTGAAGTTTTTCTTTTAGGGTTTATAGATAGGACTTTTAAAACTTAAATTAAGGTTAGGGAATTTGAAACTTTTAATTGTTATTTTTTTTTAACCTAGCTATTTTTAAGCGAAAGTAGCCACCAAAAGTATTAAGGAGGAGAAGCAAGATTTTGGAGAAACTTCAAGATAAAAAAATCAACCTATCTTAGTGTTCTATTTTCTTTTTCTTTTTTGTCTTCTTATAATAGTTATGATGGTAAAACTCCCTTTTTATGTTTTCATTATTTAGAATGAACTAAATTTATTTTTCTAAGGTTATAATAGAAGTTAATATATATTTTGGATTATTTATTCTATTTTTTTATTTTAATGATATTTGAATTGTTTGTTTAATTTTGTGCTTAGCTTTTTTAGCTAGTTGTTGGATCACCAATTAGATTAATTTGATATTCCTAATGAAAACCATGTGGTGTCATGATTGAATCAAAACTCTTTAAGGTGAAAGAGTATGACCTAGGAGAGAAGTATCCTTATTATGATACAGTGAATTAACCAAACCTATTATGGCCTAGTTTAGCATTGATGTTAGAAAAAGTTTGAGCTAAAAAAAGCTTGGGTTAGAAAAAGTATGTTTAAAAAGTGTAGTAAAAAAATATGGTTTAAGAACTTTTAAATGTTTGACATTGCAGTGAAAAAGTAATGTAAGGAGTTAAAATGTTGATAACTCTATAAAGAGTCATTTAGTCTCATTATTCATATTAAATTAGCTAAATTTTAGAGATTTTTATTTAAATTTTATTTATAGTATTATTATTTTATTTAAATTTTATTTATTTTTAGTAGTTTTTAATTTATTATTATTTACTTTCCTCATATTTTAATTACTTAGTTATTTAAATAATTTCCATATTTTTGGAGGTCAAAACCCAAAGTAATTTCCAAAAGTGCAATAATTTAATCAAGAAGTAAAATGGATTCAATCAAGCAAAGTGATTAAATTTGACAATTTCCAAAAATAATATATTTAAGCTATTTAGAGACCAAGTTTTTACCTTCAGGGTTTTCCCTATAAATAGGAAACTTAGGATTAGATTTATAGACATCCCAAATATTCTATAGTTTTATTTTATCTAGTTTTTTGAAGAGGAAAGAAGCCACCATAATATTCAAGAAGCTAAAGAGATTTTGGAAAAGCTTAAAGATCAAAGATCTGGCCAATCTTAATTTTCTTTCCCTTTATTCTTTTTATCTTTCTTGTATTATTTATGATGGTGAAACTCCTTGTTTTTATATTTTTTTATATTTATTATGAACTAGATTTATTTTTCTAGTGTTTCAATGGAACTCAACATCTAGTTTGGATTATTTTATTTTATTTTCTTGATTTAATGATAATCGAGTTGTTTGTTAAATCTTGTTCTTAATGCTTCTAGTTGATATCGATTTGGTAATCTTAATGAACTAGAAAAAGGGAATTTTGTATTTAGACTTGGATTGAATGAAAATGCTTCATATTCATTTATTAGGATGAATTAATCTGCATGTTAGATAGGAATATACGAGCATGTCATATGTAACCAAATTAGAGTCTATGCTTAATGAGTTTATTTTAATTCAATTTGCATAAGAATATAGTAAATTGATTAAGAGAGATATTTTTATAAGACCATTGGAAGATACTTATAAATAAATTAGAATTCTAGGTTAACAACTTATTATCATTGGTTAAGTTAAAAGAGTAGTGTTTTATTTAAATAAAGAGTTGAAGAAAATTGCAATCCTAGGCGTTTATTACTTATTATTTGCTCCTTTATTATTATTATTACTATTATAATATTTAGTTTTAATTTATAATTCTTAATCATTTGTTTGAATAAGATTATGTTATTTTAATTTTAGTACTTAACAAATTTGGGATCAATTCTTTATGGGATTGACACTTTACTTTATCACTATATTACTTGCTGCGATATGTGCACTTGCGTGGTTAATTCCAACAATAAGTTTTTGGTGCCATTGCTGGGGAATTGTTCTACTATTTTTGTTAATATTAATACCAATCAATCTTAGTCTTAATTTAAACTTTTATTTATTTATCTATTTATTTTATTTTTATTTTTGGTAATTTGAAAAGATGGTGTTTTATAATTATCAATGGTCCTCTGAAGAAATTGAACAAAGGAATACACTAAATGCCATATCTGCATAATTGGCTATAATTTTTGGGAAGCTTGACAATTTAAATGCACATGCTATCCAAAGCCCGTTCATAACTTGCAAATTATATGGGGGAGCACATACTAGTGATCATTGCCTAGTTTATGCTAAACCCATTTAATATGTTGGAAACTACAGTATGGAGCAGGATTATTTCTATTCCGACAAGTATCATTTGAATTAGGGTGATCATCTAAGTTTTGCTTGGTGTAACACTCAATGGCCTTCATATTCAGTCGATCCAACCTTTCATAAAGGTTTTTCACTGTAAGCCCAAGTTCCTCTCCTAGAAGAGATGCTTATGCAATATATTGAAGAAAACTAAAAGCTAAGATACTATCATTCATAATCTACTAGCATCTTTGAGGAACCTTGAGACACAAGTGGGCCAACATGCTAATGCCATCTGCAATTGACCTTAATAAACTTTACCGTGTGATATTGAAACAAATTTTATGATGGGTAAAAAGATTGAAGGGGATGACAGGCAACCAAAATTGCTAATCGAGCTTGAAGATTAAATTTTGGTTGATAAACATGATGAAGTGGTTCCAGGTCTGACCCACCATTATCTTTCCTAAAAGAATATGATGAGTATTATGTAGTTAATTGGATGGAAAGTGCATCCAATGAAGTTTCATATAGAGTTATTCCACCGATCCATTCAAGGCATCTTTGATTTCAACTTTTGAGTAGGATAATATTGACTTTGTTGGGTGTTTGAAGCTATTAGAGGCACAACCACATTCTATTAGTTTTACTCCTTTGTTTGAACCATTGGGATTTTTAGCTAATGCAACATCATTTTCAAAGCCTCTTATTAAAAGACCACCCTCATTGAAGCGTAAGCACTTACCGATGCATTTAAGAAACTATAGAATGGCATTAAAATGGTCAATTACTGACATAAAATGGCCTAGGAAATCCAAGGCGAAAGGGCAATGTTTCAAACATCTTAGGGAGGAAAATTTGGTCGTCAAAGGTCCTACAGCAGTTTATCTTACCCAAACTAACATTAAAGATAGTCAAGCCGGTGACTATAAATCAAGCACTTCTTGGGAGGCAACCTATCACAACTAGCGTCTATATATAACTTGCAAAACTCATAAAATAAATTAATTTTTTAAAAAATAATTTAATTTAAATTTAATGAAAATATTTAATGTATTTTAAAAATCTTAAAGTTGAAAATTTCATCCCGAAAAAATTTACGAAATAGAAAACTCTATATCTCGAAAAAGGGAAAGTTCAAAACAAAAATGCAAAACTCATAAAATAAAATGAATTTTGAAATACTGATTTGATGGTGGTTAAATGAAAATATTGAAGAACTTTGAAGTTTAAAACTCGAGAAAATTCTACCAAAAATTTTACAGATAAGGGAACTCTTGTATTTTGAAACTGAGAAAATTTTAAAGAATACAATGAAAATTATATAAAATGGATTAAATACAACATATTGTCCAAAATATTAATTATAAAAAATAAAAAAAAGAAATTCTAAATCTGAAATAGATTTAACTAAAATAATTTCACGAACATAATGCTTACGATATTGTAAAAATTCAAAATTAATTAACAAAATTGGCAATATGACATCTTGTGGTAAAAACACCAATACTTATTTTTTTTCTTGAATATTTTTTTATTTTTTGGATGCGTATTGGCATGAATACTACACAAATGTGGATAAAAATATGTGACGATCAATTTTTTGAGCTATACAAAAAATTCAAAAAAATGAAAAATTTGACCATGATATTTTCCAAATTTGCTAAGAAAATATTTAAAAACAAAATTTTCCTTTTGAATATTCATCCTTTTATTAGAGATCGGTCTTCAAATGGTATTTTTTTCTATCATGTGTCAATATGATCTCGTATGTGTGACGGAATAAGTCACAAAAAATGTGAAATTCCCTAACTGAGGTTGACGTCCATTTTGCGACAATGATATTCCCGGTCTTAGATAATTGAGACTATCGAAAAGAAACCCGGACGAAATTAAGTGTCTACAACTGCCCTTCTGTGATCATTACTGAAAATTAGGAGCAAGGCAAAGACTAAATAGATGTAATTTCATTCGGGTTGTTAAGCTTTGACAAGTAATCTAAACTAATAATGAATATAATGATTAATTAACCAAAAGTGAATCGTTAAATTAATGATGACCAAGATGGAACTTAAGTCAAAAAGGGTTGACTGGTGCAAAACAATGCAAGTCAACAAAAAGAAAAGTTGACAAAGATGAAACCTACAAGTCGATAAATGAATGGAGTTGACTGTGATGACACTGACCAGTCAATAAAAAAGGTTGATCGGGATAAAACTTACAAGTCAACAAGAGAAGGGAGTTGACTAAGGCAAAACCTATAAGTCAACATAAAGAAAGTTGACTAGGATAAAACCTAAAAGTCAACAAATAAAAAGGGTTAATTGGGATGAAACTGACAAGTCAATAAGTGAAAGGGCTTAATCGAGGCAAAACCTACAAGTCTTCATAGGTGAAGGTTAACTAGGACAAAATGGACAAATCAAACGAGGGTGATCAGGATGTAACCTAGTTTTAAGGGTTGACAAAGGTAAAGCCGATACAGTCAAATGAGGGTGACCAAGATGTATCCTAGGTCAAAGAAGTTGACCAGGGAAAAACCAATACAGTCAAATGAAGGTGACTAGGATATAATCCTAAGTCAAAAAGATAGACAAAGGTGAAACCGATACAGTCAAACGAGGGTGATCAAGATATAACTTAGTTTTAAAAGGTTAACTAAGGTAGAATCGGTATATTCAAATGAAGAATGACCAAGATGTAACCTGGGTGTAAAAAGTTAACCAGGGTAAAACCAGTACAGTTAACCAAAGATGACCAGGATATAATCCTAATTTAAAAGGATCGACCAAGGTGAAACCGATACAGTCAAATGATGATGGCGGGGATATAACCTAGGCCTAAAGGGTTAACCAGGGTAGAACCAATACAGTCAAATTAAGAATAACTACGATGTAACCTAGATGTAAAAGGTTGACTAGGATGGAATTGATACAGTTAAGTAAAGATGACTAGGATATAATTCTAAGTCAAAAGGATCGACCAGGGTGAAACTGATATAGTCAAATAGTGATGACCAAGGTATAAACTAGGCTTAAAGGGTTGACGGTAGAACCGATACAATCAAATGAGGTAAAAATGCTTCATATCTGAATTGCTTGAAAAAATCTGAGGTTTACCTTTCCGTTCTATACTAAAAGGCTTTTTCCAATATCATATTCAACTGAAGATTTACAAATTAAATACAAATGCAAATGCATGAGGAATGCATATGATGAGTTTTCATGATTTAATTTTTATTTACCAATGTTTGATCCAACCTATTCTGGAGAAAATTTGATAAACATTTCTCTTTCATTTGATGTAGTGGACCCATATTTCTACATAAAGATTAGAAACATGTTCAGAAAGCATTAGGGATCTCTTTTCTTTATGGCAAAAAGTGCTTGCACTCAAATTTAAATTTAAAGGCTTATTTAGAGGTCATTATAGACATGATACACCTGTTCTTAAAAAGTCAAACTAGATGATGCACCGATATCATCTAGAAATTGAAAAAGAGGAACATGATTAGGAATATATGGTCTCTAAAATTTCCTATTAATAGTTAGAACTAACTAATACAGGCTGAAGAAAAAGAGCACGATGGGGAATATATGGTTTCTAAAATTTCCATCTATAGCTGCAACAAATTGATACAGTTGAAGAAAAAGAAGATGATGAGGAATATATGGTTTTTAAAATTTCTATCAATAGTTGAAACAAATTGATATAAGGTAAAGAAAAAGAGCATGATGGGTAATATGTAGTTTATCTACCCTAATTCTTCCTAGAATGTTTGAAAAACTTTGGATTACTGACTAAGATTGATGTAATGTTTTGATCTCGTTCAAAGTAATGCAGAGATATCAATTTGTCATCTTTTTCTTTATCTTTATTTGCTAAAAACATTAATTATCATCTAGTAGAAATATTAGCATGGTTCAAAAGATAATCTAAGAAAGGTATTAATAAAAATATGTACTTGTATTGCAACAAAGAAAGAAGATACAACATTGGTTATTTTAAAAATGATGATAAAGTACAAAAGAGATTTGGATATTACTTAGATAAGTGAGATCTCCCATTCAGTTTTTCAAAGATTTTTTCTGAACAAAAAGTTTACTTTCATGAAGATCTATCTCTTGAAGATGCCTCTACTGATACTATGCCTTTTTCAGACTTAGTCTTCCAGTAAATTATACTTTGTCTGTTCCTTTTAAATGCTTGAGTTATCACTTCGAGCCTTTAGCTTAAAGTCTCTCGTTTATACCACCTTCGATCAGATACCTTTTTTCAATTTTCATTTAATTTTTTTCTTTT
Organism: Adansonia gregorii; assembly: GCA_038382025.1. Classification (NCBI taxonomy): domain Eukaryota; kingdom Viridiplantae; phylum Streptophyta; class Magnoliopsida; order Malvales; family Malvaceae; genus Adansonia; species Adansonia gregorii. The sequence goes on from JBBYHO010043865.1 coordinate 15,566, forward strand.
CTTTTAAATGGAAACTTTTTCATATTTTTATATTTTTTTTCATTTTTTAAAACGATCGCCTTTTTAGATTTTCATCCTTTTTTTTACTTTTTTTCTCTTTTTTTAGGCATAAGATTTTTTTAGATTATTCGAATTAATTGGGTTTGGCAGGATTCCTCCATCCATCTCTACCAATACCAATACTCTTCTTGAAAATGTCTTCTGGACTACATAAAACCCTTCCCACTTGGATGCCCATTTGCCCTGAGGATCTTTTTATCCTGGCAAGATTCTTCTTTATACCAATTCTCTGTCATGTAATTTCCTGGGATGGATTTTCTTATCGTGCGCTCTCATCATTTTTTTTGGACATCTACCTATGTGAAATAGCTTTTAGCCTTTTTTCTTCAATGAAGTTCAATTGCTCGTAACGATCTGGAACCCATTTGGCTTCTTTCAACTTAGTTTCCATTAAAACTCAGAGTGAAAAGATCGCCACTTTAATTGGTAAGACAACCTCTGTACCATAACTAACAAATAAGACATTGCCCTAGTTGCAGTTTAGACTGAAGTTTTATAAGCCAAAAGGGCAAAAGAGAGTTTCTCATGCCAATCTTTTTAGGTCTCTATCATCTTCCCTATAATTTTTTAATATTTTTTTAGCTGCCTCTATAGCTTCGTTCATCTTTAGACGGCATATTACCGAATTATGATGAGAAATTTTGAGCTTGGTACATACATCCATTATTAATTATTATTTAATTAGAGGCATTATCCATTATATTTTTTTCTAGGATCTCGAATAGATAAATGATGTTAATCCTCAAAAATTCTATCACCATTAACCTTGTCACGTTTGTATAAGGGGCTGCTTTAACCTATTTGGTGAAGTAATCAATAGCCACCAAGATAAAGCGATGATGGTTTAAAGCTAGACGCATAATTGGTCCACTAAAATCCATGCCCTATTTGGAGAAAGGCCATGGTGCAGTTTTGACATGCAATGGTAAAGGTGGTACATGGATCTTGTAGGTATAGACTTAGCATTTATGACATTTTCGAGCATATTTAATACAATCACCTTCCATGGTATTCCAGAAATAACCTAATCTTATGATTTTCTTTGCCATTTTATGTCCATTTGCATGGGTACCGTAAATCCACTCATACACTTTTTTTGATATCTTCTGTGGTTTGGGGCATCAACACACCTTAGTAACACTTGATCATAAATGTTCTTGTAAAGAATCTCTTTATCCAAAACAAAATTCATTGCCAGCCTCCTTAAAGTTTTTTTGTTAGTCTCAAAAGCATTATCTGGGTATGCTTGATCCTTCAGATATCTTTTGATGCCATGATGCCATGGGAGACCATTTACTTCCATTTTGACATTGCAATAGTACACATGAGACTTGTATATGCTCATCTAATTGGTGTTACCTTTTGCCCCTTATTACTTTAAATATTAAAGCCAAGGTGGTTAAAGCATCAACCATTTAATTATCGTCTCAAGTCAGATGAATAAATTTTACCTTCTCAAACTTTTCAAGCAATTTTAGAATTAGCTTTCTGTATTGTTGCATCCTTAAATCCCGAGTTTCCCATTCTCCATGCAATTGATAAATCACCAAGGCTAAGTCTCTATATACTTTTAATAATTGAGCTTTTCTCTTTACAGTTGCTCGAAGTCCTATAACACATGCTTCATATTTTGCGACATTGTTTGTAAAATCAAAGTCTAGTCGAGCAGTGAAAGGGTAACATTCTCCTTTTAGAGATATCAAGATTGCCTCGATTCCATGGCCTGAAGCATTAAGATTGCCTCGATTCCATGGCCTAAAGCATTTAATGCTTCATTGAAATACATTTTCCACGTTAATTCCTCTTACAGCTTTCCTTTTTTCTTCCATCGAAATATTCATTAAATCCTCATAAAAAAGTTAAAATTCAATGGCTGATAATTATCAAGTGCCTGACTTGCTAGGAATTCTGCAATTACACTCCCTTTAATTACCTTCTGACCATATCACATTCTAATAGCAACACTTGCCGTCTATTTATCCTTTCTGACAAAGTTGGTGCTTCGAATAGATATTTGATCAGGTCTATTTTGGTGATCAGCCAGGTGCTATGAGACAACATGTATTGTCAGAGCCTTTTTGTAACCCAAACTAGGGCACAACATATCTTTTTTATTTAAGAATAATTTACCTCATAGTCAAGAAATTTTTTTCCGAGATAATAAATAGCCCACTCTTTTTTTCCTGTCTCATTTTGCTATCCTAGCACACAACCCATAGACTTTTCAGATACTAAAAAGCATAAATCAAAGTGCTTTCTGATGCAAGTGGCACCAACACATGTGGATGAGATAATGTTTAACTTTTTTAAATGCTTCTTGGTATTTTCATTCCATTCATCGGGGTTTCATTTTTGCAAGTGCCAAAATATCGAGTTACACTTATCTGTGAGTTGGGATATGAATCTGGCATGTAATTCAATCTCCACAAGAAACTTTGCACCTCTTTTTGTGTACGTGGGGATGGTAATTCTTGGATGGCTTTAATCTTATCTGGATCAATTTCAATCTTTTTTTCACTCATAATGAAGCACAATAACTTTCCTAACCATACACTAAAAGTACATTTAATTGAATTCAACTTTAACTGGTCTTTTCTCAGTCTTTTGAACAACTTTTGTAAATTTACAATGTGTTATTCCTCTTAAGGCAACTTTGCAATCGTGTTATCCATATATACTTATATCTCTTTGTGCATTATATCATGGAATAGGGTGACCATTACCCTTTGATAAGTTACCTTTGCATTTACAATCCAAATAGCATCACTTTATAATAAAAAGTTCCCTACATTATGACAAAAGTTTCCTTTTCCATGTCTTCTGATGCAATTTTTATTTGGTTACACCCCAAAATTCCATCCATGAAAGAAAATAAATAATTCTTTGAGTATTATCAACTAGAGTATCTATATGGGGAAGAGAAAAATTATACTTGGAACTCGCTCGATATGGGCCCTGATAATCTACACATATTCTAACTCTACCATCTTTTTTGTGAACTGGGATAATATTTGTGACCCATTTTGGGTAATTTTGCCATTTCAAGAAATCCAGCCTTGAATTGTTTCTTTACCTTTTCTTTTAATTTTAAAAGCATTTCTGGTTTTATTCCTCTCAACTTCTGCTGAATCGGTTTGAATTCTAGTTTTAGAGGTAATTTATGGACTATGATTTTTGTATCCAACCCTAGCATGCCTTGGTAGGACCATGCGAAAGCATCTCAAAATTCCTGAAGCAAGTTTATTAATTCTTCCTTAGTGATGTATTAGAGTAATACCTATTCTAACTTATTTTCTATCATCCTTATTATCCCTTAAATTTATCACCTCCATGGATTCTTCATGGGGCATTATTCGTTCATCCTCTCACTCGATTATTTTTAGTAAATCAGGTGGCAAACTATGATCATTATCATCTTCTTCGAAATCGACCTTATTTAAGTAAACAGTCTGTTCAAAATCAACCTTTGACTCATGTTTAAGACCATTTTTTTTTCTTGAATGGGAAATTTGTAAAGGTTAAAAAAAAAAGAATGGGCAAACAAATGTATGACATGATTTGTATGTAATAAAGGAAAGAAATATTGGTATAAAAAAACTTAGACATAGATAAAAGGTTCATATGCATTTCATTTCTATAAATGAAAATTTAACAATTCAAGTTTTCATAGAAAAATTCTTAGATGACAAAATGAGTTCCCAAGATTACTTTGAAACTGGCCTAAGTATTATAGTTCTCTCAAAACAAGTCCGATTTTTCAAGATGTGTCCAGGAAAAAAATGATGGATCTCATGATTATCATTTGATTATTTGCTATCTTCTCTAATGGTGGCCACCTAACACTTTTTAAAATTTTTATTAACCATAATAATAACTTTATTGGCTTTTTTTTCTTCAGGTCCTGGATTAACAACCATTCTATAACAAAACATTTCATCCAGTAAGGGGTAAAAAGTTGATTTGTGGCTTGACTATTGATTAAAGGCTTGGACTAGTTTCTTTCCTCGAGATCTATTTGCAAATTTCTTTTTTTACTCCACTCTAGCTTGAAGCCTAGTCCATGCTTGTCTTTCTTGCCAATGGCATTGATAGATCAACTGATCCCTTGCAAGCATTTCCTAAGTCCATTTTCAACCTAGGCTTTTTTCCTTATTATAAGCCTGCAATGCATGCGGATGTTCTTCGAAAGTCTAGGTTTTGGGATTATAAACCCTTTTGTAACAAAAGTGGTGTTGATAATTTCAAAGAATCTAAAATAGTACTTTTCAATTTCAGTAGCTGCTTCAATGTAAGAGGCTTCAGTAGAAGTCATGGTCATAATGTCTTTTTCCTTAGATGGGCTAATTAACTTCTCCTCAACTATTAATTTAACTTTTTGGTGCAGAATGAATCCATGGTTGTCCCAACAAATAGTTGTATGTTGGGACAATATCCATCACATTAAATTTGATCTCAAATGGGCAAGGGCCAATATGTAAAGTGATTGAAGTGGTCTCTTTAATTTCTCTCTTGGTCTTGTCGAACGCCTTAACAAATATATGGTTGTGTTTGATTTGACTGACATCAAATGGTAAGCGAAACAATGTGATCAATAACATTACATTCAAAGCTAATCCATTATCGATGGGGACTTTAGGTAATATGGTCCCTTATAGTAAGTTATGATGTGGAAATCTTTTGTTGAAATGCTACCCCTACTAGGATCTCATCGTTACTAAATGAAATGAAATTGGTAGCAACAATGTTATTTACTAGGCGGTCCAGCTTATTTATGGAAATGTCTTGAGGAACATAAGCTTGGTTGAGCACTTTTAACAAAGCATTCCTATGCACTTTTGAGCTAAGCAACATGTAAATATAAAAATAATTGTCGATTACTATTTTAACTATTCTACTATACTATACTCACTGCTTTTAATAAACATATGAAATTTAGCAGCCTCTTTTTCCTTGACTGATTCCTATATTTCAACTAGTCTATCTTCAGTAACTGTTACGTTTCAAGATACCGTTCTTTTTAACTTGGTTTTTGTACTGGTTTCACTAGTTTTTAGGCTATAGATGTGACCACTCCTTGTCACATGGCTTACCCCAGTTGTGTTGACAGCAGCCAGTTGGCTTGTAACAATCTTTAAAGTTATTATCCCACCTTCATACTTCCAGAGTACTTGTTTGTTATTTTGATATAAGAATGAATTGATCTCTGCTAATGTGTCTATGAGCAACTTTAATCTTAGGAGGTGTGATCTTTATTTGATTTTGATGAATGATAAGAGGGCGACTGACGTCGTAGGGCAGCTGTTTCACCAGCCATGTTGACTAATTTTTCTTCCTCTAATCCAAATTCTTCATAGAACCCAATTTCACCATTGTCCATCACTCTGTGGATTATGGCTATAAATTTTATGCAATTTTGCAAAGTGTTTGTGAAATTTGTAGAAGTTAGCATCAAGACTAGATTGATCTTTGATATTTCCATGATCTTGACCAAAGATCCCTCCTTTAATCAGGATTGCCCACACTTTTTCATATAAGTCCTAACTTTTTGGACTTTTGATTTCTTTCATCTTTCTTCATTGGTAATCACAGCATTAATCTTGAGTTCAGTATAATTTGTTAAAGGATTTGCTACCATATTAGGTGCTAGGGCATTATCAATTCAAAAGGCACCCTTCTCAAAAAGACTTAGAACCTTTTGCTTGAAGGTTGTATAGTTTTTGATCTAGTGACCTACTACTGTATGATATTCACAGTGCATATTTAGGTCTTACCAATTGAGGTAATTTCCTTTATATGGTTTCAAAAAGATTAGAGGCACTAACTGTGCCTCAAAATACTGATCAAACATTTCCTTATATGAGTAGGGAAAAGGTTTATAGTGAGATCTAGGTTGGCTCGCTCTTTGGGCTGGTCAATTAGCATTGGGTCTTAGTTGGTTTTATGGAAGAGGGTTCGAAATAGTGGTCTAAGGTGATGTTGAAAGAGAAATTCTGAGTATGTTAAGAAAGTAGGTATTTTAGGTTTGTTGTCTTTGGTTTTAGTAATACTAACGAGGTTCTTGACGGTACGATTGACTACATAGTTAACAAATGGAGCTTCTTTTTTTTTCCTATCCCTAGCTTCATTCTAGTATAAAACTCCTTTCTCATGATTTTACCAGCCTGTACAGCTGTTTCAGTCATCTTTCTTAAAATAATAAGATCAGCAAAATTCTTGGTTACATTCCCCACTAATTTTCCATAATGAATGGAATGGAAAGTGCTTATGAATAGCATCGTGGTTTTTTTCTCAATCAAGGGAGGTTAAACCTAAGAAGCCATGTCTCTCCATCTTTGTGTATATTTCTTAAAAGATTCTGTAGATTTTTTCTCCATATTCTGAAGATTTAGTCTATCAGGCACCCATTCAGCGATATGTTTATATTGTTGAAGAAATGCATTAGCTAAATTAGTTCAACATCAAATTTGAGTGCAGTTCAGATTATTGTACCATCTCAACATAAATCCAAACAAGCTTTCTTGAAAATAATGAATCAAAAGCTTGTTGTTCTAGGCATAACCAACCATTTTCCTAATGAATATTTTAATGTGTGCTTAAGGTGAATTAGTGCATTTGTACGTTTTAAACTTAACCATTTTAAATTTCAGTGGGAAGACTAAATCTGGTACTAGACTAAGGTCCTTAATGTCTACACTACTATATAATTTGGCCCCTTCAATGGCTTTTAGCCTTCTCTCAAGAAATTATAGTTTCTCTTTTTCTATCTCTACTTTAGCCTACTCTTAACCCTTTTGTTTATGCTTTCCCTCTTCATCAATGCTAAAGCCTGCTAATTTTTCTTAGCCGACTGTAGTTCTTATGCCTACCTCTTGTGAAAGAGCATCAAGGCTAATGATGATGATTGGTGTATTCGTAGTTAGGAAATTTTGTTATAGATTTTGGATATTACTTAGCTGAGTATTAGTTGTTTGTTCCTTAATTGATACCCCCTCAATCCCTTGGCAAGAGTATCAGTATTCATCTTTGGTTGTTGATGAATTGGCTCCCTTGCCATTATCAACTCCATCATCCCTATGATTTGAGCTTGGAGTTCTTCTTACCTTTTCAACATGGCCTCCTGGGCCTGTTTTTAACTTTCTTCTAATCTCTCCCATCTTGCCAAATGATCTTCAGCCATTCTTCTTATTCTGAGTCTAGGATGGTATCAATGAGTAGGTAATGGTAGAGTTGGTCTTTTTGAGTTTGCAATGTTTATCTTAACAATTCCATATTTCTTTGAGTTAATTAATTTTCACTTATGAACTAATAAAATTAATAATCATTTATGTACATATGCGTGTATATGTATGGGCATATGTATGTCTAGTATGAGTATATGAATGCACTTGTAAGGACGCTTGCTTTAACTAGAGATTCCAAGCTCAAAAATTTTACGTTAATGTTATGACGACTTACATGTTCACATTGTTGATCATGTAGGGATTACACCCAAGGAAATTCTTAACTTAATCATATTGTCTTTAAGCTTCATTCAAAAACTGAAGTACAACATGCCTATATTGTTCTACGAGATTAATTTGCATCTGTAAGTCTCTAATCTTTCCACCATTTTTCATGCATTAATGATGAATGAGTGGATCGTTCTATAAGATGATCTATGTACATTTGTTGACCAAAAGAATTAGCTGCCGATCATCTACCATCATCTTTGGCCCACCATAGTCTATCAGCCCAATATGCATCTAGATTTCGGTAGGCTTACACCAAGGTGTGAATATCATCTCCCATGCATTGTAATTCTAATCCCATCTTTGCAATAGTTATAGTGAAGCCTTGTCTTTCCTTAAGCAATTGAGATACCCTTCCATGCTCTTGATCCAAGCTAGCTTAGAGTTGTTTATTCTTTTCAATAGACCTTCTTAACTGAAGACATGTACCAACATGTTTTTTTCTTTCTCTTTCAAAAATTGTTTATTTGTCTTCCCCTTCCAGACCTTTAGTCTTCTATACTTTCAACTTTTCTTTAAGCTTACTCATTTTTTCCTTTACCCTTTTAATAGTGTTGTTGAATATCTTGGCAAGTTTTACTTTCTTATTCTATTCAACCCAGTCATTTTTCATTAGAATATACTTTTCTTTCATTTTCTTCAACTTCTTTTGTTTTTGCTTCTACCTTTATTCATAAATAGGCAATTTTTTTTTGGAGTTAATAATTCTCATCACTTATTCTTTTTCATTCTCTAGTAGTTTCCTCCTTAATCAAATCGATCTCAGATGGCATTACAAGTTTCGATTGAATAAATACTCGAGGAATGGTCTAATCTGAGCTAGGAATGATTATGTCACAACCTCGAACTCTCCTCTAAGCATCATACTCTAAAGTGGTCTTATCTGTGTATGCACTTAATCTCGACTCATACCTTTCTCTGTAAACGACTATCTGAAGTGACTTTTTATAGTCCTCACCCTGATATTCCATGTCAACACTAGCCAAATTTGAAGTCATAGGAATGAATTGCTACGATCCATATTACTTTTGGACCAATAATGGTGCATAAATCATGGTGCCCCATATTTAGAGTAAAGGCACATATAGCAGATTACCAGATCGATACAAAAAGCATTTTGGTGAAAACCATGGTGCCCTCTAGGTTATATTAGAAGAACCTAAGTTCTTTAGCGTTTCAACCCATTGTTTCATGGTTTCAGACTTGGGTCATTTTTTTTATGAATTCCTAAAGAGGAACAAATTGTGGAAAGTAGGGTTTAACTTTATCTACCCTTCACCCCATAAATAATTTCGAGCCCAGATAGAAAATAACAAAGTACTTCTAATGAATCTACATTGACCCTCTTTTTGGCATGCATTGAGTGCTCTAATTATTTTAGCTAAAATTGCTAGAGCTGAGTGCATGTTTCTTTTCAATCGATTAAATAACTCCATTACTACCATATCAACAAGTTCCAACATTCTTAGGAAGAAAACTAGCTTGTATATAGCAAGTGTAAATGCATCTAGAGCCTTTTCAATGTTGGATCATTCTTAGATGTATTATCATAGATATTGTGGTCAGAAATCACGATCAAAAACTTGACTCAATTTTTTATAAGAGCTAGTCGGATTGTGCTTTTTGCAATAGATGGGTCTCATCTCTAATGGCCTAAGCCCAAGAAGAGCTGATATCTTTTCCGCAGTCAGAGTCATGTCATGTTAATTGAATGAAAAACATTAAAATGATAGATCCTAAAACTTAATCATAGCCCTGACTAACTGTTCATACATGTGTATTTTGAGCAAGAAAGCACTATGTCCATACTTTTCTGTAAGCCGGGTTTGCTTTGTACTTCCCTACTGATCCCATATTTTAGCTAATTCTTTAAAATTATTTAGACGAAGGTCTAAATGTGTGATCTTTGGTAACTCTGACACAAAACCATTTGTAACACAGTCCCCATCCCCTTTCCTACTTGAATTTGAACTTAGAACGGACCTGTTTGAATTCCTTGGAAATAATCACCGTATGTACTAGTTTCGCCATAAAATTAAATCAAATTTGATCTAAGTTGGAATTCTTTTTAAAGCAAGGGTTCCTATATGCATAAGAGAGATGAAAGGAGCCCCAAAAAAGAAAAAAATTAATAAAATTTTTTATCAAGATTTCAAGTATTGAATTATACAAGAAAAATTTTTTAGAAGGCTTATGTGCAAAAAAAATTTAAATCCAAAACTCGTAAAATTTTACGAGAAAACTTTTATGAAAGAAATTTGTTACTTTGGAAAAAAATGTAAAACTTTAAAATAAATTAAATTTTTAAAAATTGATTTAAAAATATATAATGAATTTTAAAAATTTTAAACTCGAAAAATTTCTCCCGAAAAAATTTATGGAGTATAAAACTCTTTATCTTGAAAGGGGACAATTTAAAGAAAATGCAAAACTCATAAAATAAATTAAATTTTTTAAAAAATAATTTAATATAAATTTAACAAAAATATTTAATGAATTTTAAAAATCTTAAACTCAAAAAATTTTCAGAGTAGAAAACTCTGTATCTTGAAAATGAGAAAGTTAAAAAAAATACAAAACTCATAAAATAAAATAAATTTTGAAAAACTAATTTGATCGTAGTTAAATTGAAAATATTTAAAGAATTTTGAAGTTTAAAACTCGAAAAAATTCTACTAAAAATTTTACATGTGAAAGAAAGCTTGTATTTTAAACTTGAGAATATTTTAAAAGATACATTAAAAATTATATAAAATGGATTAAATACAACATATTGTCTAAAATATTAATTATCAAAAATAAAAATTAAATTCTGAATCCGAAATAGATTTAACTAAAATAATTTCACAAATATAATACTCGCGATACTATGAAAATTCAAAATTAATTAACAAAATTGGCAATTTGACATCTTGTGGTAAAAACACCAATACTTATTTTTTCTTGAATATATATATTTTTTTGCACAAGTGTCAATAAAAAATGTGACGATCAATTTTTCAAGCTTTACAAAAGAGTAAAAAAATTCGTAAAAATGAAAAATTTGACCGTGATATTATCTGCATGAATGATTTTTCCAAATATGGCAAGAAAATATTTAAAAACAAAATTTTCCTTTTAAATATTCGTCTTTTTATCCAGGATCGATCTTCAAATGGCATTTTTTGTATCGCGTCTCAATACGATCAGGTATGTGTGACAGAATAAGCTATAAAAATGTGAAAATTCCCTAGCAAAGGTCAACCTCCATCGGCAACAATCATATTCTCGATCTCGGATAACTGAAACTATTGGAAAAAAAACCCGAATGAAATAAGGTGTTTACACAACCCAAGTTTCTTAAACTTTTCTTTCTTTAATTTTAGAAATTTATTTAGTTTTTTTCGTACTCAATTTTTTTATTGTTTTTGCAGGTGTTCTAAAAAGAACTACTGATGTGGTGCCAGAATTTGGTGTTGCAGTGCTAAAAGTACATCATAGCCTGGTGTTGCAGTGCTAGAATAGTGGCGTTGCAATGTCGCAGCTAAAAAATTTATCCCTAATAGTTCGAGACTCGGTGCTACAGCACTAGCTACTCTTTTCCCCTATTTTCACATTTTTTTATATTTTCAAACCCTTATTTTACCCTATCAATGGCACCGATGGATGAGTTTTTAGATTTCAAATTTTAATTTTATATATTATTTTAAAACACTTTTTCAAAAAATAAAAAAATTATTAGGATTATTATTTTTTTTAGGATTATTTCTAATAAGTTTGTTTTATTTGATTTTCTTTTACAACTTTCCACCAACTTTGACAAATAAGATGAGGTCGAAGAGGATAGTTAGAGATTTTCTCAAGTTTTTTTCATCAAGAAAATAGGAGTTTCTTATTCTTTCTCTTTTATTTATAAACATAGAGGGCAATGTTTGGTTGGTGAGGTTATTTTTTTTGTTAGTGTCAAATTAGTCTAGGTTAGTTAATTCTTGCATAATTTTTTCTTTGTTTCTACATAAATTTTATTTTAAGAGTCTAGTATGATTGAGATGTTTGTGCTTAATCTGATAAGATCCTTATCTAATGATGAGAACTTAGTTATTGATTTATCTTGATTCTTGGAAAAATATAAGCATGATTTAATTTTGTGATTAGATTCTTTTGTTTTTCTCAATGTTAAAATATGATTTTTGAAAATTCTGAGCACTTGATCTCTTGCGTTGATTTGTATTGCTTATTTGAAGATTGTTTATGTTGATCTAAATTACAATTATGTCTAGACGCCTAGAATTTGTTTGATTCTCTTTTGAGGCAAAATCCTAGACAACGCTAAGTTGAAAAGGTGATTTAGGCAATTTTTGGATTGTTTGAGCCTTGTCAAGCTTGTTTCTATATATCTATCCTTAGTTACCCCATTTGAGCCTAATTGATATGTCATTTTCTTTTGATTGCCATATATATTTTAGCCTAGCCTAATAAGAAAAACCATGATCAACCTTCATTGCATAGGCATGAGCATGAAATTATTTAAAAAAAATATAATTAGCCATTTTTCAATTATGTTGTATTTGTGAAGCATGAAAGAGAAAAAAAAAGAAAAAACACACAAAAGTGTGTAAATGAATAAAATGGCATGAAAAAAAAGGGGTATGCTTCAAACTTGTTTTGAATGGCTTGATCAAAGATCTGGAATAATAAAAAGTGTCTATGGGTGAATTACATTGAAAAATATCTCTTACTCTACATTGACCCTAGCTTTTCAGTACAAGCTTAATTAAGTCTTATATGATCTTCAATGAGGTGTTGGTCTACATTAATGGAAAGAGAGACAAATAGCGAACATACAAGAATCTAGCATTAATTCATAGTTTGCATTGGCATAAATTTATTCAGTTTGTACGTAATGATTTGTAAAGAGCTTATACACACACATTGGAAATCAATTTGAAGCATTGAGATTTATGATTGAATCAAAGCATGAATTTGAATTATGTTTGTATCTACTTTGAGTTGAGATACTAAGATAACTTTTGAGGAAAATTAAGGTAATCATTATTTAAGTACATTCATCTTAATCCGTATTTCATTTTATTTTATTTAATTTTGTTTCTTTCTTTTTTTTTGCTCGAAGACTAGCAAAATCTTAAGTGCAGAGGTGTGATAACTCTATAAAATAGGAGTTATTAAGTCTTATTATTCATATTAAATTAACTAAGTCTTAAAGATTTTTATTTAAATTTTATTTTTAGGAGTATAATTTTATTTAAATTTGATTTATTTTTAATATTTTTTAATTTATTATTATTTACTTTTCTTATATATTTATTACTTAGTTATTTAAATACTTTTCATATTTTTGTAGGTTAAAACCTAGAGGACTTTACAAAAGTGCAACAACTTAATCAAGAAGTAAATTAGACTCAATCAAGCAAAGTGATTAAGTTTGGCAATTTCCAAAAATAATATGTTCAAGCTACTTGAAGACCAAGTCTTACCTTGAGGGTTTTACCTATGAATAGGAATTTTAGGATTAAACTTATAGATATCCCAAATATTCTATAATTTTATTTTTTTCTAGTTTTTCGAAGAAGAGAGAAGCCACCATAATATTTAAGAAGCTAAAGAGATTTTCAAAAAGCTTAAAGAACAAAGATCCGACCAATCTTAGTTCTCGTTACTTTTATTCTTTTTATCTTTCTTGTATTATTTATGATGGTGAAACTCCTTGTTTTTATATTTTATATATTTATTATGAACTAGATTTATTGTTCTAGGGTTGTAATAGGAACCAACATGTAGTTTGGATTATTTTGTTTTCTTATCTTGATTTAATGATAATAAAGTTGTTTGTTCAATCTTATTCTTGATGCTTATAGTTGATTCGCCATCAATTAGATTGATTTATTGAACTTGAAAAAAGGAATTTTGTGTTCCAACCTGGATCGAATGACACATGTTTCATATTCATTTATTAGAATGAATTCATCTGCATGTTAGATAGGAACATATGAGCATACCATATGTAACCAAATTAGATTCTAAGCTAAATGAGTTTCCTTTAATTCAATTTGCATGGAATATAGTAAATTGATTAAGAGAGATATTTTTGTAAGACCATCGAAAGATACTTATAAATAACTTAGAACTCTAGGTTCACAACTTATTATTATTGGTCAAGTTAAGAAAGTAGGGTTTTATTCAAATAAAATGTTGAAGGAAATTGTAATCCTAAGATTTTATAATTTATTATTTTCTTCATTATTGTTATTATTATTATTATTATTATTATTATTAT
>JBBYHO010043865.1:29507-49023 GCA_038382025.1 Adansonia gregorii
TTATTATTATTATTATTATTATTATTATTATATTTATATTTAGTTTTAATTTATAATTTTTAATCGTTTGTTTCAATAAGATTAAGTTGTTTTAATTTTAGTACTTAACAATTTAGTATCAATTCCTCGTGAGATTGACACTTTACTTTATCACTATCTTACTTGTTGCGATACGTACACTTACATGGTTAATTTCGAGAACAAATGTCAAAAAAAGATATGTCTAAAATAATAGAAGTATAGATATATGAGGATAATAGAGTCACTTCATCTAAAAGCTAGCTTCCAAACTGCAAAAACTCAAATTTCTTGATTTTTTGGTTTAGATTGCTAAACCATGGTTTTAAACATAAAAACCTAAATTTTTTACCTGTTTAGTGTTGTGGTTGCAATGAAACGTAGATTTTGACCTTAAAAGCTTTGCTAATAACAATTCTAGATAGGGCCTAAGTGAGTGAGATCATTCTTGGTCAAACATACTAGAATTCTAAGAAGAGAAAATTATCAAAAGTTAGGAATACCAACCATTAGCCTCCCCTCATAAAAGTTCCATAACCGAAGTCCTTCTAACTCTATAAACTAATTCTTTCTTCCTTGTTTTTGAACCAACATCTTGGAAACATTCTTAGGTGTGTGAGAGTTATTGGACTTTACCTTTTGGTTGAGGCCATATACCTTATAACTAGCATTAGAGAACTATTAGACCTCTTAAAGGTTCCAACTAATATCTATATGGATAACTATTAGAGGCAAAACACTTAAACTTCTCATGACCTTGGATTGCCATTCAAGGACTCAAATCACCACACTCTTGGTATCTACAAGTCTCAAATTTGCTAAAGGTTGCTATTCTTTTAGTCAGGTAACCTCTAAATAGGTGGTTGTAATAACATGAAAATTTTGGAAATTGATAACTATATGCAAATTACCTCCATAAGGATATTTGACTATTTCTATGTTCCACTTCCACTGCAATATTACTATTTTTATTAGTTTTATTATTGCTTCTGTTAATTACTAAGCATAAGGTTGGATCTTGACTCATCCTGCTAATTGCATGTAGTTTGTGTTAGTATATGCTTTAAATCTATTTAGCTTGGGTATAACATATATAGATTAATAATGCAAAACTATAACTTAATGAAGTGATAAGCTTTTGTTTCATTTACTTAACATGCCATAAGCTTTTGAATTCATCTTTTTGCTAAAGAATTTAGCACAAACATGGTGTGATTAAGATAACAAGAAATAACCATACATCTGGTGGAATTTTCAAACTTAAGAACTTAGAGATTGTTGCTGCACCTCTCGATGTTCCACTAGTTGATTTACAATTTGATCTTTAGGGATGTCAATCTAGCAAAATTTGAAGTTGGTGGAGGCTTATTATGGATGATTGGTCTAAAGGTCATTGACTTTATGGTAGTTTGCCAATCAAGGGCAATTTCTATCTTGACTTTAAAATTCTGTACATTTTTTTAGAAATTGTGAAATGAATTTTGATTTGTAAATAGTATGTATGTTGTCATTAACCATGAATTTTGTTAATCATGTTTCCAATAACTAGGATAATGAGAACATTTTGAAAAATTTTCCATTGATAGATGATCATCATTAAGTTAAATTCTCTTAAAAAGTGTTTCATTTATACATATATGATTATCCAAGACGTTTAACTATAGATCTTTCATCACTAAAGACCTTCCACATATAAATGTTCTTTTCTAAAGATTCCTTGAAGGTCTTACAAATGGGTTATGCTCCTAAAAGATTCAGATATCAATAGTTTGACATATGTTAAAATAATGATAGCAATGCCGAGATCTCCCACTTGATAACCTTTTGCCATAATTCCCATGACACTTTTCTAAATCCTTAACTTAGGAAAACTAAGAATGAACATGAGCCAAAATCCTCTTCTCCTTTTGAACAAAAGATTTTTGAACCAATTCTTGATGCGTAAGATATGAGATCCAAGATCTTTTCCAAGCTAATTTCACTTTTTTTCCTCAAGGCTCAACTTGTCGTTGGTGGCTATGAAGCTAATGTTATTGAGGGGAATACCTTAAGCCTTTATTGAGAGCAACATCATGTTATTGAAGTATTCAAAACGATTTTAGAAAGAAATTACCCTTTTTCCTAGTGAAATGTTTACCAGTTCAAATGGTTATGCTTGAAATAAAAAGTAGTCTTCTTTCTCTATCCCTTCTTAAATATAGAAAAGTATTCCCTTTCCAATCCCTTCGAGCTTGATAATATATTTTTTTTCTTTAAACCCTAATCAAAGATCAACCTCCACGCTGGGGGTACATGAGGTGAAGCTAAAATTAGAAAAGGTAAATTCCAGTTTAGAGTTACAAGTAGACCAAGTCAAATGTCATAAAGCAAATTTTGAAAACTGATGAAAGTCCAAGTTTTAAGTCCAAATATTCAAAGTGGGAAATGAAAAAAGTTCAAAGTTCAATTTCCAAGTTCAAATATTCAACATGAAAAATGAAAGAAATTCAAGTTTCAAATTCAAGTGTTTAAAGTAAAATAAAGAAAGTTCAAATTTTAAGTTTGTTCAAGATGAAGAATGAAGCAGGCAAAACTAAATGAAGAATTAAATATGTTTCACCTTGGAAGACATGTTAGGTCAAATTTTGCTGAAAAAAGTGATCCTTGATTCAATTGCCCTTTAACACTTGATTTGGGCCTATTTATCCTTTCTTTCTAAATCCTGAATGATGACCTATATTACATACCTAACAAAGTGAATTTTGATCAAACATAGTTATCTGGGTTATCAGGCTATTCCTAGGAAGCTCTTTAAAATTTCATCTTTTTGAATGATTTTTTAGTTTCTAATAATATGATGGGCCAAGCTTAAAAGGCCTAGGAATCTCCCCTAAATCAACAAAGATAACCACTAATTAGAGAAAACCCATTATCCTAATTCAAAAATGATCCCAAACCTTTAAAAATTTCATGAATATTGATTCCTTTCAAAATAACCCTTCAAAATCTTTATGCCCAACCTTGAAAATTGATGCTTATGAAAAGCCTTTCAAATTAACCCTTCAAAACTTAGTGCTTACTAGCATTAGTTTAAAGCCTGTTGGGCTAATATATTTGAAGATTAAAAGGATGTTATAGCTTAATTGTTTATCTTTCAAAGAACTTGCACAAAATGAACGTTTATCTGAATTTGGTCTTGATAAATCTTAACTTTATCATCAATTTCTTTAAGACAAATTTAACTGTGCCACCCATTTGTGCCTCTAAATTCATTTTTTCGTCTCATTCAAAGAAGTCCTTAATGGTGATCATCGATCACAGGAAAGTTTTAACATCATGATGAAAATAACACATCCATTATCCTTAATACTGGAAAATCCATGGTTGAAATTATTTTAGAATTTCATAGATTTTGATCTAGTAAACTTTTTCCCTTGGTCAAAATGAGAATGTGATCTCATTCCATAAATCCTAGAATTTTGATACAATATGACATTTTTCATTATTTTAATAGAGATTGTGAATATGCTTTATGCAAATATGTATCTAATTGCATAAATTATATCATCAAACAATGAAAACTAATTTGATATTTGATGACTTTTCAGGGATAATTGAATGATTCTCTTCAAAAATCTATCACCTTCTCATGTGATCCTATGATAAAGAAGGTAAGGAAGGCTTTGAAAAAGCTTCGATGGTGATATTCGAGGCATTTCAAATAGTTTCAAAGTCTTTGATGGTGATACAACACTTTGATGGTGATATTTGAAGCATTTCAAAAAGTTTCAATGTCTTTGATGGTGATATTCGAAAAAAATGCTCTGATGCTGATATTTGAAGCATTTCAAAATGTTTTTAATGCTTCGATGGTGATATTCGAAGCAATCCAAAAATGTTTTCAATGCTTCCATGCTGATCTTTGAAGTAATATAAAAATGTTTTCAAAGCTTTGATGGTGATATTTGAAGCATTTAGAAGTTTTGTTCTTAATGAAACCTGCCAAAATCTATGCCCGACATAGTTGGCCAGAGTGGTAGTCAGTTGACAGTGGCCTCCTTTCAAGGCTTTGATGTTGATATTTAAAACATTCAAAAGTTTCATTTTTAATGAAACCTCTTAAGATCTGTGCCCGATGTAACTGGCCGAAAGGTTAGTCAATCGACATTGGCGTCCTTTCAATGCTTCAATAGATATTCGAAGCAATCCAAAAATGTTTTCAAAACTTCGATGGTGATATTCGAAGCATTTAAAAGTTTTTGTTCTTAATGAAACCTCTCAAAATCTATGCTCGACATAGCTGGCCGGAATAGTAGTCAGTCGACAATGGCGTCCTTTCAAAGCTTCGATGGTGATACATGAAGCATTAAGAAGTTTTCAATTTTAATGAAACTTTCCAAAATATACGCCCGACATAGCTGGCCGGAATGGCAGCTAGTCAACGGTGGCATCCTTTCAATATCTTTGATGGTGATATTGAAAGATAACGCTTAGATGGTAATATTCAAAGCATCCGCCAAACTTTGTCTAATTAAGCAAAAATATTAGTAAGGTTTGTTTTAGAACCAAATCTTTTGTGATCACATGTAAGGTGTATAAGAGGAATAAGTTCATTTATGTTAGAACCGAATCCTTTGTGATCACCAGTAAGGTATATAAGAGGAATAAGTTCATTTATGTTAGAATCGTATCCTTTGTGATCACCGATAAGGTGTACAGGCAGAATGTGTTCATTTGTGTTAAAATCAAATCCTTTGTGATGACCAATAAGGTGTACAGGAGGAACAGGTTTATTTATGTTAAAACCAAATCCTTTGTGATCATTGGGATGCTTCTATGCTAATGGTGTACAAGAAGAAAGGTTTATTTGTTATTAGTTAGCTTCACTTGGTTAGGAACCAATGAAGCATGATGTCCAACTTCATTCAGTTAAGCAGAAAGATCGACAAAGTTTTCATAGGTACAAACACCTCATTTTGTTTGGGCTAACTTTTGGCATCACAAGACTTAATTAAAAGATGATGAAATCTAAAAATAAAAAAATAAAAATCAGAGAACGACTGCCGGGTGTCATATTAAAAAAAAAGTAAAATGAGGAATCAAAAACCATTTTTCATGGTGTCGTCGAAGTCATTCAAATGAGTACACGATTAATTTCCTACTATTTGTGAACAAGTTAAGGGAAATCAAGAAGTGAGAGGTACATGCAAGTTATATTGGCACATAAGTATTGATACGAGGCCTTTACATTGCCAAAAACTTGAATTGTCACATGTAGCATCGATACAAGAGGGTTTGGTATCAATACTTAAGGTGTGGTATCGATACCTAGGATGTTTGTATTGATATAAATCTTGGCAGTAGCTAAGTTATGATTTTTATCAAAATGCATCAATACACAGGCATGAGTATCAATATAAATCCATGGAGTATCGATACAAGCCTCTAAGTCTCGAGACTGAATATAATTTTTTGCTTTTAGTATCAATACATACCTCATTGTATCAATACACCATGGGTAAAATTACCTAATGTGTTGATACACCAAAACATTATTACCTAGATTATACTATTTTTTAGCCTTTGAAAACCTAATTCAAACATGTTTTTGCACTAAGAAACTATCATAAAACATTTCAAACCTTGACTTTAGGCCTATGATCAGATTTAAACAAATTTTTAGAACCTAAATAGCTAATGACAAGGGTCATTTTCATAATGTATATGGTTGTAAGAGGGCATGCCAGGCATATCTCCAGTTACAGGCTGTTACAACCTTTCTACCCCCTTTCTTAGCATTGCAAAACCAATGGGAAGAAGACTAGTTGAGCATGGTAGCTAGAGATATCCCATAGTACAAGAAAGAAAGATAAAAAATGCCCTTACTTTGTCTTTTAAAAGCATTAGCTGAGCATTGAATTTAAAGGGGACTTCCAGAGATCTTAAAAAAACTTTTAGTCATTCCTAAAAGAGCTCTCCAACAATATCAAAAAAGGCTCCAGCCATTCCTAAGAATTCCCCAGCAATCTCTAATCCCAAAAACTTTTCTAAAACACTATTACATTACTTTTCACCCTCTACCTTTTTTATTCCAATAGCTCCCTCAAAACACCACCAGAAACCTCCAAGAACTCAACTTTTCATAAATTTTCACCTTCAAAACACCCTTCCATCAACCATATTACCAGACTTGCTAACTAATAGCAAAAAGAGGGAAGAAACAAAGCTTAAAGCCGCTGTTTTAAGAAAGGAGAAAAGTTCAAGCTTTTTGGTATATTTTCTACCTTGCTCCATACGATTTCCATTTTTTATCATTTAAATCATTTTAGTGAGCCTTTTACATTACCATGACCATTCTAAGACTCTTATGCATTATTATTCCTTTAGTTGTGGTAGTCTTAGGATTTTGATAACTCTCTTAATATTTTGATGCTGTTTGGATATGCAAATATGCTGCATTTCATTTTCATCATTATCACAGCCTCTGCTTATGCTTTTCTTGCCATGTTTCTTTAATATTCACATGTTCATCTCATATTTAAATGTCTGTCTTAACATGCCTTATGTATTTCATGCATTTTCTAGTATTTAAGGGAGTTTCATGACATAAAAATGTTGTCTTTACAACTCTAGCATGCATTCCTTTGTTTAAATATGTTCATAACATTTTTATGCACTTTATCTGTCATTTTCTTGTGTTTTTGTCACCCATTTCCATGTCAAAATGTCATCTTTGTGTGATTGCATGTTTAGCCCATATTCATCTTTGTATGTGTTGTATTTTTCCATTACATCTCTTTCATAATGCTTGCTTATTTCCTAAACACCTTATTTTTAAAAAAAATCCCAGAGTTCATGCCACCTTCAATAGATGAAAATTAGCATGAATTTAATGCTTTCATAAAATTAATCTTCCAATCATGGGGGCAAATCAAATATTTCAGCTCTAGATTCATGGAAACTTTATTTTAAATGTGTTATTTTTGAAGCAAAAATAACCTTTTTAGTTGAAAAATATATTAAGCCTTTATCTTGAGTTTAACACCTTCATGATGGCATGGTCAATGGGTTGTTTCATCATTCCAAACTACTTCAAGATTATAAAATGAACTCGTGATGCCCATGCCATTCTTTCCCCTTTGTTATGAACGTTCAGATGTCCATAACTCGAATTAAACCTCTAAGAAACCTAAAAAATCAAATAATCCCTTGTTTTGCTTTAGCAACACTATAGTCCAAATTTGAAAAATTATTTTTGAATCACAAATTATTTTCTTGATTTTGTTTGATATTTTTCCTTAAAGGACATCAAAATACCTTTCCAAATGTGTCTTCTTTGCCCTCAGATCATTCCAGATGAAAGAAATATGATTTTTCAAACCTTTGATATCTAAAACCCTTGGAATCAGTAAACAATTTTCTATTTGGTCATTTTAGCCCACCAAATAATTTTTTGAACTTGTTTAATATTGTTCGCAGAAAATTCACAAAATTCCCTTTCCCAAAAGGTATTGGTCATAATTTAATAATCTCAAATCATCCCAAAATGATTTTTCAAAGTTTGTTGGGTCTTTTTCCCTGCATATGCTACAAGTGTCAAGACATACTTAACTCCAACAATTAATTTTGCCTAGAAAGTGACTTTCTAGGACTTTGGGAATATTTTTATATTAGTCTTCATCGAGTTAACTTTCCAATGGTACCTCATATGCCCTCTAATTCCTTCAAATAAACCAAGAATAAATTCGGGAAAAGAGATGACATGATGTTGCCCCTTATTTTTAACCTAATTTTTGAAATACCTTTATAAAGATATTTGAATGTCTCGAAATGCATCTAATTGGTTCCCTTACAACAAAAGCCCTTTAGACTTGGGTCAAGGTTAAAATATAAAAAAATAATATTACACAAAATATCTCTTTTCTCCATATTAAAAATTTCACTAGTGGAGATACTCCAACTTTATTACTTTGAGGCACTACTCTAACCCTGCTTCTCATTCAAGACTTGAATTTCTTCTCCTGTAAAATCCCTTTTAAACATACCTAAAATTATAACTCCTAGGGATACTTTAACCCTATTACTCAGAGGGGATACTCTAACCCCATTTTTAACTCAAAATATAAGTTTTTTTCTTTGTATCCACATTCGAGTTTCTTAATATTTTTCGTAAAACATCAAGAATTTTCATCTTTTGGGATACTTAAACCCTATTACTCTAAGGGGATGCTCCAACCTTTTCTTTCACAAAAAAATTTGAATTCTCTCTTTATTCTTAATTATTATCATAACTTTATATTTGGAGACTCCAACCTCACCTCTCCAAGGGGATACTCCAACCCTACTTTTTATTTCAAAAATCTAAAAAATTTTTCCTTTTCGGATGCCTTAGATTGTTTTGATTAAAACTTTTTTCGTCCCTTAAATTACTAAAAAGTCCAAACCCATCTCTAAATTGTCATTTTGGTTATTCTTCAATAATAAAAAATAATTATGAGATACATTTCGATCGTCCATTCTTATTTGTCTTACTAACAGTTTTCATTTTATAGTGACATCATGCATTCATATTAAAAATCTATTTTCTAATAAAATTTACAAGGTAATATTCTGTGTTTATATCTCTCTAGTGCCTAATACGGAATATCTAGATATTCAAAAATCCAATCCAGACATTATTTTCATAGAAAAATCCCTATGTTCTTCACACCTCCAAGGTGCATAGGTGATCTAAATTTTCTTTCAAAACCTAGATTTACAATTTACAAAATTTCATGCATTAAAAGGGACTTATTTCTAAATAATGACAAAATGGAACATATTAAACTGAAATCGAAGCGAGACGTAGTTAGTTGGTATCGATTTTGAGCACTGTAGGGGTGCTAATCCTTTCCCATGCGTAACCAACTGTCGAATCAAACCAATGAATCTCTGGACTTTGTAAACTTTGAAATCGATGTTCATGTTTTGTAACTTGGAATATTGTTTTCAGTAGGCATTTGATCATGCCTAGCCTAAAATGATCAGTGGTAACTCTAAGTTTATGGCCTCTTCATGGTGGCCATCTGGGACTAGTTGGATAAGCGATTTGCCTAATGGTCACTTTCCCCTTCATATTACATGCCAAATCCAAATCCCGACCAAGGGATAACTCAAAGCTCAACCATACCACTATAGTACAATTTTTAAGTCACATGCTCTAAGCTCTGCAGATTGTTTAGAGTTTTAAAGGCGAGCACACGGCAACATAAGTTTATTTTTGTTTATGTATAAATATCATATAAAAAATCTTTCTTTTCTGAGTTTGTCTTTTGTTATTATTTTAGTTTAATGGATACTATGGCCCAAACAAAATTATGTCTATTCGGTCTTTGCCCTATTCCTGATTCTCAATAATAGTCAAAGAGAGGCAATTGGAGGCATCAAATTTTGTCCGAGCCTATTCCCTAACAATCCAAAAATATCTGAGATCAAGGATTTAACGACCACCTGGTAATAGTAGAATTTCTTAGCATGAACTAAATGTTTTCAAGGCCTATTAAATTATGCTTAAATGACTGCAGGTGCATATAACAAAATTCCAGCTATTTCAAGCGTCGTACAGAATTAATCTCAGATAAAAAAGATGAATTCAAGGAAAATAATTAGCTTTTAACCTTGTGAAATTTTGAAATTTGTTTATGTAGATGTTATCAGGTCAAATTTCCAATTTTTAGGAATTTTTTGAGAATTTTTTATTAAATTTGAGAAGTTGACCATCGTATATTTTTACCAATACAATTATGGTATCTACGCCGTTATGCACACCAAAAAGGTCAAAAATATTCAAGGAAATATTAATATTGATATTTAATACCACAAGTGTCAAGTTATTCATTTTAGTAATTTATTTTGAATTTTTTATAGTATTACAAGCATCATGCTCATGAAATTTTTCCTGGTAAAATTATTTTAGATTTTGGATTTTCACTTTACCATTTTTTAAATTAATATTTTGGATGATATGTTATATTTAATTCATTTTATATAAGTTTCAATGTATTTTTTGAAATTTTTTCAGCTTTAAAATATGAGTGGCCCTTTATTTGTAAAATTTTTTGGTGATATTTTCTCGAGTTTTGAACTTTAAATTCTTTAAATATTCACATTTAATTACCATTAAATTAGTTTTCAAAATTCATTTTGTTTAATAACTTTTACATTTTCTTCCTATTCCCAAAGTAAGAAGTGTCCTACTTTGCAAATATTTTCAAGAAGATTTTTCTTTCTAAATTCAAAATTCTTTAAATATTATTATTTAATTTATATTATGTCAATTCTTCAAATTTCATTTTATTTTACAAGTTTTGTATTTTTCAAAATTTTTTCCTATTTCTAAGATACAGAGTTTTCTACTACATAATTTTTTCGAAGGACTTTTCTCAATTTATAATTTTTAAAATTCTTCAAATATTATTGTTTAATTCATATTAAATCAGTTTGAAAATTTTCATTTTATTTTATGAATTTTTCATTTTTCCATAATTTTTTTTATTTTCAAGATATGAAATTTTCTACTTCGTAAATTTGTTTGGGAGGATTTATTTAGTTTATAACTTTTAAAATCCTTATAATATTATTATTTAATTCATATTAAATCAATTTTTCCAAAATCAATTTATTTTATGAATTTTATATTTTTTTTACATATAATAATTTTTCCTGGTAAGGGTTTTTCTTGTAAAAATTTATGAGTTCGCTAATTTTAATGGTTTTCTTGAAAATTAAAATTGTTTTTGTTATTAGAATAAATTAAATTGATCATTTAAAAATTTTATTTTAAATACATAATTTTTCATTTTTACAGTTTAGTCCTTTTAATTAATTTTTATAGCATAATTTTACAGATTATATAAATATCTTTCAAAATTCTCTAGACGTTGATGATGTCATGGATGACATCACTCGCTAAAAGACAAACATAATTAATTTAAACCAAATCAATTTTTTTAAAAAAATTCAAATCAAAAAAATAATAAAAATTAATATTGAATAAAAAAAGAAAAAAGTGTAATTCCTAGAAATTTCTAGGAAGGGGACGGCCGATGGCCTTTTCTCCATGATTTGGCCAACCTTCATGTCTTAAAAATAAGGGATGGCCTTCTTCATTTGGGATCTGTAGGTTTTAGGAAAAAAATAAAGAGAAAACACAAAATTCATGATTTTTCAAGCTTTTATAAGTAAATTTCTTGCAAAATTCTTAATTTTTTTATTTCTTGTTTGAATCTTCCTATTACTGAGCCAATGAATACTTATGAAAATTAATTCATGCTGAAAGGCCAAGTATGATGGCTATGATTGAAGTTTTTGATGTTTTTTGTTTTAGTTAATTTTTGTTAGAAATAGTTTGATTTTCTTTGAGAATATTTGTGTTTGTTGATGTATATATTGTTATTTTCATGAATACATGTTTGTATGATTTTCTTTCATATTTTCATTATTTTTTATGTTTTTATGCTTATTTATGCATGATAAAAATTCTAACATGTGTATAATTATTATTTATGAAAATATGTGTTGAAAAAAATTATTTTTTGCTAAAATATCATGCTGGCAGAATCATTTGGGGGCTAATTTCGTGATGCTTTAATTTTATTTAGCTTATTTGGTAAATATAGAAATATTGGGGACTAGATTGCAAAACTTGTAAAAATTTCTTTATGGTTATCAATGCTTGACTGATTGCTTGTGCACATTTGTAGAAGTGTTTTTATGCTTAGTTTATTTGAATGTGTTTCATGTATTTTATGTCATTATGGGGCAATTTGGCAATTTTACAAAGTTTAGGAACTAGTATGCAAAATACGTGAAAAATTGTTTCAAGGCCATTCATGCTTGGCCGATTGCTTGTGTATACTTGTGAAAGTGTTTCCATGATTATTCTAATATTTATGAATATGTTTTATGCACTTCCATCATTTGTGGTTATTTTGTAATTTAAGAAGTTTAAGGGCTTATTTGTAAATAGCAAAATTTTTGTTCAAGGGCATAGGTATTTGGTCGAATTGAAATTATGAGTATTGGTATGATTTTCATAATTTTTATATGATGAATTTTGGGTTTAATTATTATTTTATTTTTTATAAGGACCAAAATGCAAAATTAGAAAGTTTAGGAACCATTTAGCAAATCTTAGTATTTAGGGGTAAAATGGTTAGCTTTGGCATTTCAAAATTTTTTTAACATTCCTATGGTCTGCCTTAGCGGTGTAGAAATTATTAGAACTTTTTGTATTCTCTCGGACCTCTATACAGTACGAAATAAAATTCTAAAATTTTAATTGTAATTTTTGCATTTTAAGCCAATTCTAGAATTTTAATTTCCATATTTAGGGTAAATCCATCATTTTATGATTATTTTGGTGTCCATTAGAGTGTCGGGATACTTTTACGTCATAAGTATACCTTAAGGGCATTTTAGTAATTTTACTTAAAATCGAGTCCTAGATAGTAACCGAGATGCTTTTATGCCAAAGGTGAATATTTAGGATTGGTTTAGCCTTCTAAGATAATTTTAAAGTCTATTAGGGTTACCAAGATGCTTTTATGTCAAAGGTATACCCTCGAGGCATTTTGGTAATTTTACCTTGAATCGAGTCTTAGGTATTCACCGATATGCTTTTAGGTCAAAGGTGCATATTTAGGATTGGTTCACACTTTTATTATCATTTTCGAGTCTTTAGGATAACCGAGGTACTTTTACGTCAAAGGTATATCTTAGGGGCATTTTCATATTTTTGCATTAGAACCAAGTCCTATGTGATTACTGAGATACTTTCATGTCGAAAGTGCACATTAGGTTTAGGTTTGTTGTTTTAGAACATTTCTGAATCCTAGGTTATTTTGCTAATATTTATAATAAAATTGGAATTTTTTAAAATTAAGGCAATGTCTCTAGTGTTAAAATAGCACATAAAATTTCTATCAAAATATACGAGGGGTTTTATGGATTATTTTAATAATGAGACACCCTTTTTAAACAAAAAGTCAAGATTTTTCAATTTTGAAAAAATAGAACCTTTCGTATTCCATAGGTTCTCTAACAAGGTACAATAGAGAATTCATGTCATCTTTGTTCTTCGAGAGGGTGCGAATGATATTTTGATTTTCAAAAATAATAAAACTTGACTTTTCAAAATAATAAAATTGTTTAATAAAATATTACAGAATTATAATTAAATATCAAATATTGAAATTAAATAAAAATTAAAATTAAAGTTAACACGAAATTAATAAGGTACCAATCACCAAGCTTCACAAGAAGGTCGATCCTTACTTGTGATTGTAACTGACTCTCGAATCCTTTCAAGCCATCTTTGGTATGAGTACAAACCTCAAAGTTTGTTTTTATGGGTTTCGTAATCCTTAAAATATAAGATCTCTAGTATGAGCATCGGTGTCCAATCTCACTTAGCCTAAATAAGATTGGTTGCGACTCCAGAAATATGGTCATTTCAAAATAAATATTTAGAGTTAAGTCGGGTTAGTGACTCATCTTGACAACTCAATCCCTAGACATAAAAAAATAAAGAATAATACGATAATAATGATATAGTCCTAAAATTGAAATAAAAAAATGATGATATATAAATATAATAGAAATAAGGGATACATTCACCATTTTAAGTTAGGCTGGTCAGGATACATGCGATAACTTGGGTTAATCGAGTTTAAGTAATTTTTGGTTTAGGATCATGTCCATTAGGTTTAATAATTGTATTCAACAGTTTTAGTCTTATTGGGTTTAGGTCAATCAATATTAGTACTAGATTTATATAAATTCGAATCATCTGTGTTTATTTATCAATTTTAAAATTACATGAGATCAAATTTAAACAAATTATTTGCTCAAGTCATTTAATTAAAATTTTATTGAAATAAAAAAATAAAATATTTTAAATACATATATATAAGAGTTTTTATTTTTAATAAAAATAAATATCTTTCTAACTTAATTTTTTTGATTTTTACATAATTAAGTTATTTTTCAAATTCAAGTATTAGTTTTACTTAAATATGTATTATCATTTAACAATTTTTTAGTAAATATCACCAACAAAACTTATCTTATCTATTTATTTAGTAAATATCATTAACATTTTTTAATAAATATCATTACTTAAATAAGTATTATCATCTAAAAGGCATAAAATAAAAAAAAATCTTAAATGGCAAAAATTAGGTTATCGCCAACTAAATTACTAAATACGTTGTCATCATGTTCTAACTAAATTAATACTTAAGATGCAAGTTGACTAAATATGGACGATGAAACCCTAAATAAGTTAAAGTTTTTATTATTTGTGAGTCGGCTATTCCTCTTAATAGAATAGTAGCCTCCTAACTCTTCTTCCAAACAAAAGAGCCACCTCCAGCTTCTTTCTAAGGTTTTTGTGTTCTTTCAAATCCACGAAGCGTCTTTGATCTCTGACTCTTCTCATAAGCATAAAAAAATTTCTCCTTACCATTCCCGTTTGTTTTTCATCAATCAAATTATAAAATAAGTTTTTCTAATTTATTTGTTTTGCAGTTTGTGTTGCAGGACCTCATTCAAAATTCATTTTTTTCTTAGAAGATTACTTTCGGATGTTCAAAAAATCACTCAGTTATTAAAATTATATCCAATCAACAATGAATATTTATGTTTTTTACTCTTGTGAATTGCTAATTTGCTGCTTCTTGTCATTTTCATTTGGTACTTAGCTTAACCATATTTTCCCTTAATTATATCATTAAAGCTTATTACTGATTTTTATTTCGGGCAAGGTTTCGTTTTGCATGAAATTTGGTTTTTATTGGATATAACCAGAAAAAGCAATTACATGTCTCTGAATTTCTCACTTCATCTATTAATATATAAATGTTTAATAGATACATATATAAAGTCAAAATAATAGCTACCAGATAAAAGACAAAGTTCTACTATCATGTTTGAAACTAAAATGTGAGGAAACAACACAATGAATTTGTATAACTAACTTCATAATTTTAGAATAGGTTGTCCATTTTTCAATTCACTGGATTTGAGTTGAATTAAGATTAAAATCTAAGCATCTATGTGAATATCTTTCAAATTTAAGCACATTGACTTCATAAAATCACAATCATATGTCAAAATGTTAAATGGTTTCCATAAATGAGATTTTAATATTTTAATAGTAAATAAGTATTGATATTTAATATTTCTTGGTATAATAATAATAACAAGAAAAATGAAGCAACAATGCATTTATTCTCTTTTTTCTTCTCTAATCAATGCCAATCTTTTTCCCACTTTGTCCTTCCCATTCCAACTGATTTATTTATGCCCAAAGGTTAGACACTACATATTGCAATTCAGCCCATTCCCCTAACCTAAATGGATTTTCCCCTCATTAAAATTGATTTTACTAGCTATTATTAGTTTGCTATTTTTAGCAATTATAGTTTTATTTGCAGTTCTAGTTCCTTGCAAGTTTTGCTCTTAGATCCTCCTAGTTATCAAGTAGCTAAAATTAGATTTATATGGTATTCTGCAAAAAGAGAAATACACTTTTCAGAATATGTCTATTATCTATTATTAAACTATTAATTAGCAAATAACTTTTATTATTTAAATTTTATATGGTTGGAAACCATATTTTTAAAAGCAATGATATAAGTTAATTGAATTAATTTTAAGTTTTAAGCATGTATGCCTTGCTTTTAACTTTGACTTTTAATATTATTTATGTTGGTTTAACTTTAATATTTATAGACTACTAGACAAAAATGGACTCGATGAATATGGATCTTAGTAATTTTAGCCTTAAAATTCAAAGTCAAGTTTCTATGCTTGAAGCGTCACAAAGGCACAGTGAGGTTTGGCTTCAATTTAATCTTGTTGAGTCTCAATTTTTGAGGAAAAGACTAAGAGTCATATGCAAGCATTGTGGAAAATCATATGATGGAAAATCCATGTTAGATACTTCTAATATTAAATGTCATCTAGCAAAATGTTTTGCATATCTTGATAAAGCTATCATTAAACATAGTTATCCATTTACATGGGTTGAACATGAAGGAGCTAAAGAGGTACATGCTTTACTGAATAATAGTGTTAAGTGCGCTAGTAGGAACACTATTAGAATTTATTGCTTAAAATTACATAACAAGATGAAATTGAAACTTAAGTCTACTTTGGAGAAGATTTCTAGTAGAAATTGTTTAACATGTGACTTATGGATATCATACTTAGAAGGTTTATTTTTCTTATTGCTTACTATATAGAGGAGAATTGGAAGTGGCAAAGTAAACTTCTCAATTTTTGTAATGTTTCACCTCTACACAATGTAAATCTTTTATGTAATATTTGTTTATTCTTTCATGGGAGATTGGGCACTGAGAAGAAAACTTTTAGCATTACTTTGGACAATGCACAAAATATGGATAACATGCAAGTTTTGTTGCGAAACAAACTTGTCTAATAGGATGCTTTATTATCTCATGATGTATTTTTCCATATTTGATGTTCCACTCATATTTTAGTCTCATTGCTCAGGGGATTTGAAAATACTTGATAAAACTTTGGAAAATGCAAGAACAATGTCAGATATGCTGAAGGGTTGGAGTTAAGGATGATGAAATTTAGACAATGTCTAAATAGAGTTAATTTGGATTATTCAAAAGGATTATGGTATGATAGGCTTTAAGATCTCCCAATAAGAGAAAAGTTGGATAAAATTTAACAAAATTTTGAGTTTTTAAAACCTTTTTATGAGAGTACTAATTTCTTTTCTAGAGCAAATTACCTACTGCCAACCTGTTTTTTAATAATGTGTGTATGATTAAATCTAATCTTATAAAGAAAATTGAAAGTTTGAATAGTATTTTTGCAAAATATGACTCAAGCAATGAAACAATAGTTTGACAAGTATTGGATAAATATTGTCCAATGTTGGCTTTTGCAATCATACTTGACTTATGCTTTAAGTTGAAATATAAAATATTTTTTTTAAAGAACTTTGATCTTGATTTGAAGGCAAAGGTAAGAATTATTCTTGACTAACCTACAAAACTATTTGAGGAATATGAGAGAGTAACAATTTTGAATCTCTTAGCTGTGAATGGTGCAAGAGATCTTCTTAAAAATCTTAAAGTCAATGTTATTTTTATTTTAATAGGATTTTATATTTCCATAATTAAATGGTTTATTGGATATTCAATTAGAGTTAACTTAAATTTTGTGTCATTTTTCACTTGTTTTGGCATAGGAATTTCAAAATTATGATTCTGATGAATCTATTTCAAGCTCAAGTAAGTCACAATTGGAGCTCTATTGAGCATAGACTTAAGCTCACTACAATGCCAATTCATATTCCTGGTTGTTGGAAAGACAATTATTTTCGATATCTTAAGCTCGCAACAATGGCAAAAGATATATTAATCATTCCTATCATCAGTGTTACTTCAGAATCAATATTTAGTATAGGTAGTAGAGTCTTGAACAAGTTTCATCTAAAGATGCCAAAGTTTTGATAACTACTAATGTGGATATGAAGTCTTTATGTCTAATGATTGTTTTATATGATAATTGCTTTCTTCTTTAATTATTAGATTTAAAAGGTAGTGAAGAAAAGTTTGAGACTTATGGAGGAGAGATAAATATGAATTCAAGGTTAAATTTAGCACTGGAAAAAGCTTCTAATAGTGCGGATTGATGGAAAATTAAAATGTTATTTTCAAAATTTCTTTAATTTTATTTCATACTTTAAATTATGTTTTATTAATTGATAGCTGAAATTTTTAAATTTTTCTTTATGTTTTATTTTCTTTATTAGTTTATTGTAATTGTCTCTAATTTTATATTTTTGTTTTAATTTTTTGTTTTTGTAGGCTTTTAGTTTGGGGTTTGGACTTTGTAATATGTTTATCAAAAGGTTTGATGAAGTTTAATTTTAATTCAATATATTTTTAATTTGCTTTATTTTTTTATCTATTAAAGTTGTAATTATGTAGATCAATTGGTAATCTGCTTCTTTATTTCAATATTATGAATTAAGCAACACATCATTTTACCTTAAGTAGTGCATTCAAAAAATAGATGTTTTATATTTGTGATGTGATAAGCAGTAACTACTAAGCTATTCTATTCATCTTACCTTTTGTAGTGTATTTTGATCATGCTTATTCACTTGCTACTCTTCCTTGTCAATAGAGATAATTTCTATTTCTTTCTAGTAAGTGTACTTTTATTTGCTATTGAAATCATATATTGTAATAGTTTTTAATGGATTTCAAAATTTTGAGTTATAACAGTGGAAGTAGAAGTGATCTTAAACAGACCTTCTCAAATATTTGTTGGCTAAAAAGATCTTTTTGCAAAGTATATTTAAAAATTTTACTTGGAGTTATGGTTCTATGCTTTCATTTAATGAACAAGGTTATGACTTATTTCTTTTGTTATAGATTTTTTCATTTATACATAGAAAGATGGTAAAGTATATCAGTATTTTTAAAATATTGAATTTTTTAATCTTATTGAATTAGATTGTCAATTCCAAACATCTTGTCAAACCACATAAAGTTTTTTTTTAAACATTTACTTGGTTGAATATTGAATTTTTAATTGATCACAACTCGATTTTTTTTTTCCAATTTCCTTACTCAGGTCCGACCAAAGAATTAAAAGCATATTTGATCTTTGATAATGATAAGTACAAATGTTTTTTCTATCATATCCAAGAGAGAAGCAATCACATATTAAAAAATTTTAAATAAAACAATGATAGTTATACAAAGCTCTATCAAGCAATCCTTTTGCAGAGTTATAAATAGAACACAAGTAATGACTTTTTCTTTTTACAATAACAATCTAAAAAAATTTAAACTAATCAAATATTAAAAATTGTTATAATAAGCACATGTATAATTATTGTACTATTTTACATAAAGATAAAAGAATTAAAATGGGAATGTAATTAATTTATACATACCAAAGAGTATTTGCATACTTTATTACAATCCAACATAATTACAAATTATAACATAAATTTTGATTCAAAAAAATTAAAAGGATTCAATTTTTTGGCCATATAGAATCCAGACATAATCATATACTAAAATTATCCAAATTTGAAGATGACAAATTTCATTAAATATCAATGACGATGAATTTAAAATATTATTAAAAAAAACTTATGGATGCAAAATTTAAATTTAAAAATCATAAATAAAAAAATATATTGTATAAATGTAATTTTTTCAAAGAACTCATAAAACAACTTTTAGTGAAAAAAAAGGGGTAAATTTCACTTGTACATACTTTTTTATAAAGAGATTCAGGTTTTATTGGACCACCAGAAACATTAAAATGCTTATATTATTAGCATAAGTAGACATACTCTTTTACTTACATAGGAACTTGAAAATTTTTCTTTTTATACCTAATCTGCTTTCCTAGCAAACCTTAAGCCAATAGCTAACTATATTGGGGATTCATGCCTTTGCCCAGGTAGTATGGT
>JBBYHO010043877.1:0-10344 GCA_038382025.1 Adansonia gregorii
ATTTTGTCAAAATGAATTTCCCCTTTCATCATCAAATAATGCATGTTAGATAGAATAAATTCATTTTTATTGACAGTTCTCAGCAAGACTTTAATTAGAATTGGATTGATTGTTTCCCCATGTTCTAGTTATTTTCGCTTTAATTTTATATTTTCATGCAAATTTAAAATGAAACTGACATATGGATGTAGTTTAGCAACTTTAATTCAATCAATCGTACCAAAAAATATATATATCGTTAATGCACGGAAAGTGAACTCACATTATTAAATGAATTTATTTTGGTACAACTATAACATAGAAAACGTGTCAAATAAATTAAAGCGATACATAATCGTAACTTAGTCATATTGCTAAAAAAAAAAAAAGGAAAAAGCTAATCTAGAAAATAAGTTGAAATTTGTCACCATTTCTTCAAATGGGGTACAATTGGAAACAAGTTGGACATTACCTGCCAATTTCCTCATAGATGCATTGTGAAAATCAACTTCAAACCCAAATGATAATCATGGTAACAACTTATTTATTTTCAGCTATCAGTTTTTTTTTTCTTTTTTGGGTATATATCTTCATAATGCATTTCAGCAATTTGATGTTTTTTTTTAAAAAAAAAATTTTTTTGAAATGGGATTAAAACTTAATTTGATATTATACTATGAATTAAAGATGAACTTTTTCACCATTCTTTAATTTCATAAAATTTTTATTATAATTCTTTTTTAAAAAATAATAAAATTAATCAAAATTTGTTTTTTGCTTTAGTGAAAAAAATTATTTTTGGTATTTTTATTGAAATTCAAGAAAATTAAAAGTATAATGATAAAATTAATCATTAAACTATAAATATAAGTAAATTTAACCTTAAATCTCATATGATATCTCACAATTAACAAAACAAAAAGGTTTTTTAAACACAAAAATAAAAATAAAATTAGAAGGCAATAGTATCACAGTTCATAAGTCATAGCATGAGATTGAAGTAGGAATAATTTAGGAAATGGGACGAAATTATTGGAAAGTACTACCTAACTACTAACTGGCTTGCTTCACTATTACTCAAAGAGGAATGGAATGAAAATTGCGGAAAGTCCCAATAATTATGTCTATACCTATCCAAAAGACCCTTATGACACCAAGAGTATTAATTATTCTTTCTGATGCTGATAATAGAGAGCCATGGACCATGAAAAATAGTACCTACACCACCACTACCACGCGCCTACCACGCCTTTAGCCTAGCAGCAGGGGTCGACCGTTACCTAAATAACAATTGTCTGGATAGGAGATTATCGTGGCTGCTTCTGCATTTGCTTTCTATCTAGTAATAGAGCAGTGCTTGACTTTCGGTCAGGATAAAAAGTTTATTCATTTAATAGTATTTAAATTTTAAAAAATATATATCAAATATATATATATATATGAGATTAATAAAAATTATAATTTTTTAAATATATAAAAATTTTAAAAATTAATTATATTTATAATAAATATATTTATATTTATTTCATACTAACTTTTAAATTTAAATAACTTATGACGAATCACAAAACTATGTAGCTGTGCTTAAAAGATAAATATTTTGTTAGTTTAGTAGGTGGTCAAATCAGATCAAGTTAATTGTACTTGTACTGTAACTTAACTGATGCAGTACGCGATTAGGTGCAGCGAATCTAATAATTTTCAAACAAGGGAATTAGATGGCATGGAATTAAAAGCCAGATAACTGAGTGGTTTAATTAAATTTTATTTCATCTTTTGTGAGCACAACGTGTACGTTAGAGTTTTATCCTAATTAGATATTTTTAGATTTAAATTAAATCATAATTCTTTTTTAAAAAACTGTCCTTAAAAACATTATTCCAAAAGACAAAATTGTTGAAAATTTGTCTCCCTGAAGTTGTCTAATTTTGGTTAAAGAAGAAGACAAGAAGTTCCCTCGGTTTCTCCAAATCATTTTTCTTTTTTTTTTTATTTAAAATAGCTAAGCTAATTTTAGTGACGTAAATGTCAAAAAAAAAAGAAGAAGGAAAATGTGGAAAGACAATAGGACAAAATTATAAAAGGGAAATGACAGTGGAGATGAATGTCATACTGTCAGTACACAAATGAATTACTTAACAGAAAAAAAAAAAAAAGAAAAGAAGAAGACAGTTTTGCAGAACCTTCAACCATGAAAACCATGCTTAGAAATTTGATGGGAAAGTGTCAGAAAAAGATCATTACCGCGACAACTGTGGTGCATTTTTGAGTTGCCAGTAGAGAATTTGAGACAGATAGTCAATAATGGTAAAGAATGTAAATCGGAAGGAGCCTCAGTTACAGGTACAGAGAATTTTCACAACTCAAAAAATCAAATCCCAAAACAAAGAAAGTTGTCATTTATAGATGCCTCTTTTAATTTACACAAAAATCTATCAAAAGGAACCCAAAAAAAGAAAAAACCTATGGAAGCTTAAGTTTAGTATGATAAATATAATGTCAATGGCAAAATTCATTTTCTTTATTGACAAATATAAATCTCGATTAACTAATATTATATAAATCTATATATTGACAATATATTAAATTTAAATATCTTGCACAATTTGATTGAAATTAGAACTTAAAATAGTGAAAAATTAATAGGTTTTATTATAGCATATGAATAACCTTTTCTTTCCAATTGTGGCTGCGGAGACATATGCTTTAGGGTTGTCAACTTGGTGAGACCTTTTTTCCTTTTTCTTTTTTGTGTGGTTATTTGTCGTTGTTCAAATATATACTATATTAGGGATTTATAAAGAGGATGTGGTTAATAAGGTGGATTAATATTGAAAATTAAAAACTTGTATACAGAGCTTTGACATGGAAATATAGGTTATGAAGAAAATGTGAAAAAGGATAGAGTGAACGGAGACGTAGAAGTTGAAAAAGAAAAAAAAAATTATAATTATTTTGAAACCCCGCGTTCACTTTCGGACGCCGCATAAAATGCCAAACCACCCAAAGCATGCATGGAGTTTCATACACCAATGAATATCTCCATTCACCATTTTTTTAAAAAAATTTTTAATTCCACAACCATATTACTTTTTTAAAAAACTTTTTAAATATTTCGAGAATTGAATTTCAAATATTTATAAATAATTCGAAACAAAAGAATCCGTATAACAACATAGTCACGACATAAAATATCTATTTTTTTTAATCTTTAATCTTTTGAATACAATTGACGAGTTTATATATATTCTGCACATCGTGTTACTTTTATAAAATCTTAAAGAAATCTCAAATAATCTAAATTTAACATTAAATAATTTATAGTAATATCTTAAATTTGTAAATTTTGCAGATCAAATAATCAATAATTTCCTAGACTTTTTGCATTTCTATTAAGTTAGATTTTGTATTTTTTGCATTGGATCCTAACAAGTAGGCACGGTTCGATTAGGGAACCTAGTAAAGAACATTTAGGTCTAGACTTCAACACCAAGTGGGGCAAGCCGACAGTTGGATTTTTCTTTTGCGTATCACATTTTTCTTTTCCTTCCTTTGAATTGTTGAATCTCTCTCTCTCTCTCTCTCTCTCTCTCTCTCTCTCTTTCAATACAGAACATAGTCATTTTGCTATTATGACCATATATATACTCGAACTCAATTTCAAGATCAAGAGACTAAGAACAATTGATTTAAATCTTTTTTTTTCTAAGGAGTGAGTCTCATTCTTCAATCTATTCTTATTTATATAATATATACATATAAAGAAAAAACATGTAGGTGATTTTGCTTTTTTATTAATACGCTATGTTGAATTTAAATTTTTTTTGAATGATTTTGATTAAGGACTTAATAGATTAAAGACTTCGTGATGCAACATTGATGATTTTAATGACTTTTAAAGTAGAATAAAATTAGTGATATAATTAAAAGATGTTAAGTGTATCCAACCTAAAATTAATTGCTAGTAAGTAGAAGGATCCAACTTAATATAAAATTATAAGCAACCCAATATGCAACACATGTGGGATTACACTACTTTAACATGCTTTCATCACGCATAAGCAATGACAAAGGAGGAAGTAGATCCTATAACGTGATAAACTGAGTGGAGGTAATAGGTAGAAGAATAACAAAACAAAATTAAGCTCTAATACCATATTAAGTGTCTAATCTAAAACCAATTGATAATAAATGAAGAATCTAGCTTAATATAAAACCATAGACAATCCAATACTTGATAAGCTAATATATGTGAGATTACACTACTTTAACATAAGACAGACACGTTGAATAATGATTTAAAATCTTGATAATTAAAAATAAGTGATTCAGATGAGAATGTACTAATATCATTGTTGAGACAATTGGTTAAAAAAATTAAAAAAAAAATGATAAATTCAGCTATAAAAGCATAATAACAAATCAATAATTCAAACACGTAATACGTAATTCTACTAGTTCAATATTTTTTATTAGCTGTCTAAACTTTCCTTCAAGGAAGAGAAAGAAAGGAAATAAAAAACAGATTTTTAATTTCATTTCAATTTCTTTCTCTTTCGATCCACCAAAACCTATATATATTTTTTTATTAGCTGAATTTTTATTAAAAATTGAAATCTAAAAATCATATAGAAATTAAAAAACACAAATATAAAAAAATAAATCCTATTATATTAAAAAAAAAACAAAACAAAACAAAATCAAAATCATAAGGAAAACCCCAGGGAACCTGACAAAATATTAATATGGTGAATTAAAAAAAAAAAAAAAACAACAACAAAAACAGCAGCCACCTTCTACTCTAATAGCTTTCATATAGCGACAGGGCACCTTAATTTATATCAACGAGATAATCATAGATAAAAGTTTAGTGTAAAAGGTTGATTATTACTTCTTTTTAAATAATATTAGGAAGAAACTATAATTGTATTTATTATAAAAAAATTATTTGGGAAAAGTGGAATAATTCTGCTGTGAAATTCTAAATAATGGCAATAAATTATATGAAATTAATTCAGTACAGCATTCTCTTTTTTTTTTTTTGAAGAAACACATACTTAATCTTAAAGTTTTCTAAAAAAATACGAGCAAAAATATTCTTTTAATATTTAAATTAAGATTAAATTGTCATTTTTGTATTCACTTGATTCAATAAATAGAACTTATTGCTAAATTAAAATCAAATTTAAGCCATGGACATATTATATATATATACATATATATATATATATGGCAATGTATGAAACCAATTAAAGATGTTTTTAATTGGTCAAAATTTTAATCAAAATTGTTTTGCGGATGAGAAGCATTTGGACAGTAATTGGCTTTTTAGCCTTAAATGATGCATTGAAATTTAATAATAATTGCTAATTTGTTTGAATATATAAGGCAATTTATGAAACCAATTAAAGATGTTGTTAATTGGTCAAAATTTTAATCAAAATTGTTTTACCGATAAGAAACATTTGGACATTAATTGGCTTTTAGCCTTAAATGACGCGTTGAAATTGAAATTTAATAATAATTGCTAATTTGTTTGAATATATATTAAATAACTAATGGAAACAGTGAATTCAATTAATTTGACATATATTTGAATATCAAACTATAATGTAAAAGAGAAATACAAATCAATGATAAGAATATTTAATATACGACCAAAGAAAGTATGCTCGTAAAAATTACAGAAATAATTCTAAAACGCAAAAGAAATGTTTTGGCAAAATTCTCCGATGATAGATGAGAAGAGATTCATTTATATTTATGTAAAATAAATTAGTTTTAGACATCTTTATAACGTTATATACTGTTCATATTTTAACAAATCAATTATTAGATTGAGCAATTTAATTGTACTCATCATGCATATAAAGTTTCGAATCAATCTGACATCCCTATTATATCAATCGAGAATACTAGTATTTTTAATATATATTTAAGGGTTAAAATTTTTTTACATCAAACAAATACTTAGACATCTTTTATATGCTGAAAACTCGATGTGTACGATCTAAATGAATAGACAATGAAATAATATGATCAGATTAAATAAATATTAATCATATATAAAATTATAAAAATATATAAAATTAATTTAATTTTACACAAATATAAGTGAATCCCTCTTCCCAATACATATAAATATCACAAATAAAAATATATCTGCCTTACTTTTATAATTTGAGATTTAAGGAAAAATTATTTACCTATGAATTCTCATCCAATTATCTTTCAATCAATCAATCCCTCAACTTTGAAGGAAAAAAATTGAAATCAATAAAAGCAAGTCAAGTCAACATATTTATTTATTTTTTTATCAATATTAGTTAGTTGAAGTGATTCGATATCTGTTCCCTTTAAGCAATATTAAGTTTGAATCTTGTAATAAAAAAATTAATATTGAAAAAAAATCAATGTTGAAAATATTTTACGCTAATAAGTGAGTTGATTCATTTAAATTGAATTAATCAAAGTTCAATGAACTTTCGAATACTAAAATTTCCACCAAAAAAATTAAGTCAACACAAGTTGGTTGAATTGATAAAAGATCAAATACTTCGTTTATAAAGTTAAGTTCAATTTTTTTTCCAGCAATCTTTTTGGGGAGCAATCTAGAA
The DNA here is from genome assembly GCA_038382025.1 of Adansonia gregorii. Taxonomy (NCBI): domain Eukaryota; kingdom Viridiplantae; phylum Streptophyta; class Magnoliopsida; order Malvales; family Malvaceae; genus Adansonia; species Adansonia gregorii. The sequence goes on from JBBYHO010043877.1 coordinate 6,597, forward strand.
ATTCAATGCAAGTCATCAATGAAGGGTCTACCAAGCCGTGCTATATGTTTAATATATTTAGCAATAAATACAATTTATAAGGACAATTATTATTTTTGGAAATAATTGTAAGGGACAAAACTTTGAGTTATAACAATATAGCAATTAAAATATGAATTTAACTTTAAATGCATTTAAATATGGAAGGATATTTAATATTTTCAAACATATTAAATCATAGCATGGAAACATCGCATATTATGTACATATTACGTAAGAAAAAATAATAGTTTAGTCCATAATTTAAAAAACTGTCTTCTACGAAATATAAAAAGAAAATTGATGCCTTATTTATTCACATTTTATAAGAAAATTTTAAATAAAATCAAATAAAAAAATTAAATACATGACACATAGTGTTCATTTAAAATATACATGTGTTAAAAAGAATAAACCGTTGACATGAGATATTTACCTTTCTAGGCAAAATCTTTTACTTTTATAAATTTAATATTTAATATTTTTTCAACATATTTTATTTGAGGGGATGCAATTCTCACTGGAATTCTAATCAATAGGAAATAACGAACTCTTTGTCAAGAGCTAAACTTAAAATTAATTAGTGATAGATGAAGAAATTTAAGTAAAATATAAAATTATAAATAATTTAATATTTAATCGATATAAGATAACATTATTTTAAACTTTTTTACTTGCACGATAAAAGCATTAAGTGTATGGAAACTAAATTTAATTATTGGTCTTTCTTATTATTTTTTTATCGATGGACTCTTTTATATGATACAAATAAAAATTAATTCTTTTCATCATGCATTTTATTATTTTTATTTAGTAGCACATATGAGTCGAAGCAAAGAATATATATATATATATATCTATATCTATTGATTTTTATTCAATACATGGCCAGTGAAGTTTAAAAACTTCACAAGAGAGGTTAGTATGTTAATAAATGTCTTGTTTATTATTTTTATTCTTTTAAATATACTTTAAGGGTATGCTAGGTAGGTAAAAAAGTGGAAGGATTGATAGAAGAAGGTAAGAAACGTAGAAAGAAAATAAATTTTGAGTTTAATTGGTTAGAAAGAAAAATGTGGGGAAAGAAAATTGAAGAGATTATCTTTTTTCACAATTATTAAAAGAAATAAATCACTCCAAATTTAAAAAAAAAAATGAGAATGATGTGTCAAGCGTGTATATTTATAAGATTTTTTTATTATATTTTAAATTTTATTTTGTAATCTTAATTTTCAACAAGTATAATATTAAAATAAGATATTTTTTATTTTACTTTATTTCTTCTCATTTTTCAATCATACCATCTCTCTTATTTTTCAATCATACAAGCAATAATTTTTTTATCTTTTCTATCTTTCCTATCAAACAGACTAATGAAACAGACTAATGCATTTTCATTTTTTTTTAATTTGAATTTTCATCTTTCTAAATTTTTTTCTACCCTATCAAATAAAGCTTAAAACTTATATATCTATCTATTAACTTGTTTGCGGAGTTTTTACGCCCTATATCTTTTATAAATATAAATAAATAAATATATATATATATATATATGTATGCGCCTATGTGTGTCAGAGAGAGATCTTTTCTTTTGCTGGAATTTACCTTCATCATTTGTAAAGTTTCATTTTTAAGTACGTTGGTGCAACTTAGTGCCTTAAATGCCTTTCCTTTTTGCGTGATCATACTGATCAACTTATTATCTTTTTATTCTGTTTGAAAACTTTTCTTTAATTTTTGATTTTTTTTTTTTTTGGAAAATATTTATTATACCTCCTTGAATTATCTGCCAAAAGCATCACTATGTCGTTTCAAAACGGTGCAAAGTTTTAATAAATTTGATTTTGAGTCGATGATGCATGCGATTGCAGCAGAGACATCTTATTGAGAATTTAAAACCCATCACATGAAAAAAGCCAGCCAGAGACAGCCAGTGGCTTCACCCCACATGAACTTCAGTAACTCCATTAATAGAGCCCCATTGAATCACTCTTTTCGTTTCGTTCAAACTTCGAAGCAAGCAGAGATGGTAAAAGAATTTAATCATGCCGTACAACCTGTTTGAGACTGGAGGCTCTCACAAGCTTTTCCCAACACACACTGTCAATGTCCAAAGTGCAGAAAACACACAGGCAGTGGAATTGTGGAATATAACATCACGAAATGATTGCCAAGATGATGGGTCATTTTAGTGTCGTAAGTGTGTAGTTTTGAAATTATTTTAATTAGGAAATATAAATGATTCTCTCCACTGACAGATTATTTTAATTAAGAAATAATTTGTAAAATAATTCATTAACCAAACCTTTTTCTTTTTGTCAATGTCACGATTATCAGTTCATCACCCTTCACGTGAGATATTATAATTTAGTTTCTTCCTTTCTTTGCTTTCTCTAGATACTTCAAACTGATTTTTTCCCCTACAATTTGTTGGTCTAATAATAGCGTTGAACATGAGACAACATTTTAAACCTTTTTATTTTATTTTATTCTGCTATAATCAGTATATAATACCTAAAATAATCAATTTGCACAACCTTTTCTCATGTTCCATTGCTAAATGCTAAGATATAAAAAGGGTTTATGTCACTATTCAAGGGCGAAGCGGCCGAGCCATGGGCAGCTTTTGCCCACAATATGCCTTCGGATTTTATCCCTTGTTTCTTAATCAAAGTGTTAAAAGGATCATTATTAATTTCAGGCTAATGCTTTTTAGTACGTGTGAGCTTAATTCTTTAAGTAAAAAGATCATCATTATTTTAGATATTTTTCCTTTTCATTGCAAAGTAGTTATCATTATTGGTAAGCATTTAATTTAAATTCAATTTACAATAGATAAAAATTTTAGTTTAGGTATAAGATTGTCGGCAAATAAGATCTAACATATGTAGGATAACAGTATTTACAATTGCGTGTGGGTGAACGTAAAGAAATCTACAGTGCGACCACTTCAGAAGGAGATAACAACTAAGAATTAGAAGAAAATTACAGCTTAACATATCTATATTATTTAAAGTGGCTAATTAAGTGTGTCTTAAGTTAAGTAACACTAATTAATTAGTAAAATGACACAAAATCTGAATTAAATTATAATAAATTTATAAAATAAAAAATAAAATATCATTTCATATGAAATTGTAATACTTTAATTAATTTTATTTTTTAAAAATATTCACACATGAAAAAAATTTCCTACGACTTTAACTAATTTCTTCCAATTTTTTTTTACTTGTTTTTTTCTTTCATCTACATGGTGAATGTGCCCAAGTCTAGTATAAAATAATACCATTTAACAATTATCATTAAGCAGTTTCAGTAGCCATTTTAACCAGAATTATTTAATTAGGTCTACCAGCAAAAATACTCTCGAAGAGTTTAGGACTTTAGCACTTATTAAATATGTTAAATTATTATTTTAAAAATATTTTATATTTAATATGTTATTTTTATGGAATTAAAAATAGCATTTGTTAACATTTTTCTTTTAAAAATGGTAAATGTAGGTTGAATCACCACATTAGTACTTGACTAATGCGCTGCTCAGAAGGAAATTTCCTGTTCTTGTCACTTGGTAAGGCCCTCACATCAATACGTAAAAAAGAATACAATACAAAGGCCAAAATATATATAATAAATAGTTTTTGGCAGACATGGAAATGGCTGCGTGAAAAACGCAAAATATAGACTGAGAGATCAAAGAACCCTACACGAAAAATAAAATTTAATATAA
>JBBYHO010043888.1:0-10343 GCA_038382025.1 Adansonia gregorii
ATTATGAATTTGGACTTTTGAATTAATCAAAACAATTTTTTGAAGTCTAAATTAGATCAAAAAGGTCAATGTCACATGATCACCCTATTCCTCCCTAGTTTATTGACCAAGATCACCATTAGCCACCCTATTTGCTGGAACATCATTTTAGCATTTAAACTAGCCAGTTTATGTCCATCACATTGGTAGCAAGTTGCTCCCTATAACCATTCTATAGCCACCAAGTTGGCATCACTTTGTCCCCTTGAGAAATGACCAAAAATACCTCCAAATTGGCTCCAAAATGATGGTACAAATAGACTATCTTATATCTTAACTGAGGGATTTGAGATTCCAGCTTGTTTTAGCTTCCAAAAACATATTCACAAATCAAGAAAACCAAATTCTATAGCTCTTCACTCGACACCCAAAAATAGCCCTAAAACATTCACTCTCAGCCACTACACAACCTGAAAATCACTCTTATCCATACCAGAAGCAAAACCTCATTATTTCTCCTTTTTTTCTTGCTTATTAACAATAAGGAAAAGAGGGAAATTCAAGCCATCTCTACTGCTCTAGTTATTTGGCCAAAAATTGAAGTTTTGTTGGTATAACTTCTTACTTTATCCCTTTCATTTTTTGTTTTCATCACCTTTATCATTTTAGTGAGCTCTACATGTTTCCATCACCCTCTTAGGATTATCATTCATTATGGTGGCTTTTGGCTATGGCAATTTAGGATTTGGATGCCTTAATGGCCCTTTGATGTGCAAAATGCCTTATTTCACCCTCATTATTTTGATAGCTCTTGCTCATGCATTTTATGCCATATCCATGCATCTTGTTATCCTTAATCCATGTTTAAATCATTAGCTTAACTCATTTCAAGCACATTTATACATTAGCTTGCATGAATCAGTGTCATTTTCAGCATTAATAACATTTCCTTGTCAAGATGCCTAACATTTTTTTTGTCTAGACCATTGGTAAAGTTAGCATCCCTATTCATGTTATGTGCCATCCCCTTGTATGTTTGTTGTCTTCCCCTTGTCAAAATGCATGTTTGATTCAAAATCTTCCCAAGCCAAGCATGAACCTCAACTAATGAGGATTAGCATGGACATAACATTTTCCTTAAGGTTAGCAAAAAATTCTTAAGGAAAATTAAGTTTTCCAAAATCTGAAATCTTGATTGAACGAGCTTAAAAATTTTGATTTTCTAATGAATATGGCCTTGCACTTGTTCCTAAAATGTTTGTGCTTTCTTTTTTAGTCGAAACCTTGAGTGATATGATCAAAGGATTATTTCATCATCCCAAAATACATTGAGGGTGTGCAAATGAGTTCGTGACACTCATGCCACTCTCTCCCTTTAGCCATGGATGTTCAAGTGTCAATGACCCTAATTTAGACCCGAAAACACAAAGAAAAATAAAAAATGTCCCTTGCTTTGCTTTGTCCCTTGCTGGTAGCATCACTATTACAAATTGAAAAATCATTTTGAAATTGAAAATGATTTTTTATGAGTTTTATAATATTTTTCTTTGAAAGTGTGTCAAAATATCTTTAAAATGAGGTCTTGTTCACCCTTGGATCAGTCCGGATGAAAGAGTTATGAATTTTCAAACCTAGACTATCTAGAATTCTTGGAATTAAAAATATGCATTATGGTTAGGTCCTTTGTGGCCACTAAATGATTTTTCCAAATCCGTCCAATATTTTTCCTAAAAAATTCATGAAATTCTTTTTTTTTTGTAAAGTTATTATTTGCAAATTTTCAATACCAAATGTGTCCAAAATAATTTTTCAAATTTTGGCACACCTTGTCCCTTATATGCTTTGCCAGTAGTCAAATTAATCTGAACTTGAAAATTTATTCCCCTGAAAAGTGATTTTTTGAGATATTGAGAATATTTTTAGATTGACCGTCGTCAAGTTCGCTTTCTAATAGTATCTTGTCCACCCTCTAAAGCCTTCAAACCAATTTAAAATAAATTTAAAAATGGGAATAGTGCGATGTTGTCCTCGATGGTCAAAATTGAGTTGTTTTCCTAAGCTGCATCTCGAGACATTCAAATGTCACCATACCACCCTTATCAGCCTCGGGAACATGCTTTGACCTCCCACAAGCTCATATCAAGGCATGAATATATACATATTTTTTTTTACATCTCTACCATCCTCATTCATAATACTTTCTTTTACCAAAAATAGTCTAAACGCTTACACATTTCCTAAATTACAAAGTTTTGTCAACTTAAGTTTTCCAACTTGACTTCTCTAAAGAGTATTAGATGTGTCACTTTTGGGGATACTCCAACCTTGACCTTCTGAGGGGATATTCCAACCTTGTTTTTCAAAATTATCGAGATTAAAAAATCTTCCTTTGTCAAAGTGATTTGTCATCCACAGGGATGCTCTAACCCTGACCTTCTGAGGGGATACTCTAACCCTGCTTTTCAAATTGTCAAGATCTAAAAATTTTTCTTTGTAAAAATTATTTGTCATCCATGGGGATACTCCAACCCTATCTTTTCGAGGGGATACTCTAGCCTTGTCTTTCAACTATAATTAAATTTTTCTTATTCTTGGGCTTTCATGAATTTGTCAAGAAAACCTTATTCAATCAAGGAACCAAGATGCATCTAAAAAATTATTAATTTGGTTATTCGTAGATAATCAACGCCAATTGCGAGATAAATTCCAATAGTCTATCTCTTTTCTTTATCATTACATTGAATAGTCCATGTTATGTTACTTCATTCATTATCGTAGTAACGTGATTTCTTCGTGAAGATTATTCGTATTTCAAAACCTTTCAAGTAAAACTAAAGGTAATATTTCGCATGTCAAAACATTTCAAGTAAAACTAAAGGTAATATTTCGCGTGTGTATCTCTCCAGTGCCTAAAGTGGAATATTCCATTTTTCAAAGTAAAATCCAGAGGTCATTTTATGAAAAATCTCTATATTCCTTATCTTTTCAGGGTGTGTATGAGATTAAATCTTTTCATCAAAACCTCGATTTGTATTTCTATAAAATTCATGCATTAAAAGAGGGTTATATCAAAATAGTGACAAGTTAAGATTGAAAGAATTGAAACTGAGATAGGATATAGCTAGTAAGATATCAATTTCAGGCATCACAGAGAGGTTCATACCTAATTGTGTGTAACCAACTCTCAAATCCAATAACGAATCTTTGTACTACATAGGCCACGGGATTGATGTTTTGAGTTTTGTAACTTAAAACATCGGTTTCAATAGGCATTCAATCATGGCTAGCCTAAAATGAATAAGTGTTGACTCCATGTGTTGGCCATTTCGTGATGGTTAACCGAGACCAATAAGATGAGCAATATTCTTATGGTCCCCTTCATTGTATCACAAGTCAAGAATCTGTGCATTCTCGTTCTCATCACATCGTAAAAGAAAAGTCTCGATCAAAAAGATATGTACAAGTTAGAAAAATATTTTAGGTTATAGGCACCCATAGATCCGTGAAGATCCACCCCGAGGCACGTTGCAAAAAAGCTTTCTTCAATTTATCATTTATTTAATTAATTCCAACTTAATTGAACACTAGATTTAGTTCAACAATTCTATCTTATTGTGACCCATTAGGTTTCCAAGCATAATTAATCTTATTAAGTATGTTCATAGATTAAAAGTAAAATCTAGCAAGCCATCATGACCACTCAAATGTTGATAGAATGAAGTGTGACTTCTTCAAAACCTTTCAGTAACCAACTTATCAATGTACTACAGTCTTTCCAATAGATATCCTAGATTAAGGATGAGCACGGTCCAGTGTCTACCCAAACCTCTACCTCTGCTCGTTTTTGCAATGCATGGTTAATGATCATGACAATATGAGGAAGAATTCTTCTTAATTTGCTATGTTCTGGTCAGAAACTTTAATCCAATTTACTATAATCAAAATCATTGGAGATATGTCTCTAATGTTACTTAAAGTGGTGGATCCTTTCTGGATCACTCATAAATCTTTAGTATGTTTCATATCATACCCAAAACCACCCTTATTTTGGTATCCATCCATTGTGGACAGTTTTGCAATGATCTCTAATTATGATACTTCACATACAAAATGACCTAGTATCATAACTCTCATATACTAATATACATAACTTGAACAGGAGAACATATCCCATAGATATTTGAGTGACTTATACAAAATAGAGTTCTCATTTGGGCCATGCTTAGTGAACTTATTTCCATAAAATAAGCACCTATATGCTATCTCTACGTATCTCATATACTTTAACCTCTATGATCAAAGAGTTGCATGCATCCAATGCATGGAGGCTTTGCATATGCTAGTCTTTATGCATTGCCAATGCTTTATCTTAACATAAGATAACTAAAAACTTTTTAAAAATACAGCTTTGATGCATATGAATCTTATTATTGTAACTCATTACTATCTTTACAAGGCCATTGTGTTTTAAGGGCTTTATCCAATTAGTGTTTATCTGAATGTCAATCATACTATTAACAAACTACTAATATAAAGGAAAATGATACGTTACTTTAACTTCATAACATTAATATTGTTTTCTGACCATATATCCTGTTTCCCAATCTGATTAGACCAGGGGCATACTCTAACAACTCTTGCTTAGACTCAAGCAATCACATTGCTCTATGTAGACTATACATGCAATTCATTAATAATCTCTATTATCAAGTCATCAAACCGTTTATACCCTAATGAGACTATAATTCCAATCTTATGGCTTAGTTATCATAAATAACTATTGGAATCATCTTATTAACCTAATAGCTAAGCTCCAAAACAAAACCTTTTAGAGGTCTTTTGATAAAATGATTTGTTTAATGGCTTTAAGATATAAATATGTAATCTTTCTAATTGAAACTCTTTTTAATATTATATCCATATGTATAACTTTTGTTTGTCATCTATTCATGAATATTAACCTTTAATAACCCATGAATACTTCCACTTAAATCTTATAAGTGTAAAACTTCTTGTAGGAAATTCAATCTTTAACAGGATTTAAATTTAAGTTAATTCAGCATAATTTGATTTGCTAGACCAAGATGCAGAACAATTCTACTAAGTTTAGTAAATAAAGGAAATCATAAAAGTATGGCATCCATATGCTAATAGTAAAAGATATATCTTCAAACAGTTATCCTAAAATTTTCTAAGAATGATCTACAAAGCCAAAAATAAAACCTCCAATGTTTTAGTAATAGATCATAAAAATGAAAGTTCTTAGTAACTTTTAAGCATAATGGCACAAGCCTGATCCATATCATCTAGGCTACTTCTTTTCATTGGTCCATCTTCATTTGTCTTTCATTTTGTCATTATCCATGGCCTCTACAATATGTTAAACATACCTAGTACTAATAATCAGTTATCACATACCATAGGAAAATAAATGAATTATTTCAATTTATACCCAAGGTCGAAACTTTTTCCAACTTTTTAACCTTGGCTGACTCAAGGTAGTCTTTGAAGTTTCTACTCCAATGAGTTGGCTTTCTACAAGGGTGACAAGTACCCTTGTCTATTCCATCCCTAGCCTCCACTCTACCTGTTGGCTTTAAACTCTTTAAGCCAAAAGATCTATTCTTGCTTTTTTTTTTCTTCATCTTCTTCTTCGATTTCTTAAAAGTAGAAGTAACCAAGTGGACAACTTTTTAATTGGTGAAAGATTTCTCTACCATAGTCAACATGTTTAGCAATCACAGAAGAGATGTCTCTCGGTGATTTATGTTAAAGTTTAACACAAACTGCAAAAAACTTAGAGGCAAAGAGGATAAAACTAGATCAACGGCTAACTCATTATCCATTGACCAACTTGGCTATTCTAAATAACTGATCTAGCCAATCATCTTAAGCACATGAGTCCTAATAGGTTTTTCTTTAAACATCTTTGCTTGTAACAATCTTTTTGAGATGTAAAATCTCTCAGTGTGTCTTTTTTATCAAATAATTCTTTAAGGTTCAATATAATGTCTAGAGTATCCATGCCTTTATGTTGTTTTCAGAGATCAAGTGCGATGCTAGCTATCATCCCACATGTGGTTTGTATAAGATAACTGTTATGAACTCTATAGGTATATCATTATTCTTGAGAAGCATCTGCTCTGAGCTCGATAGGATTGGCCTTATCAAGGACATAAGCTTTGAATTGTTGTGTAAAAATTATTTTAGCATTACGAAGCCAGTCAATAAAATTTGGCCCAGTCAACTTCTTAGCATCCGGCATGCTACATAGTGACAAATTAGAATTCATTTTTCTCTTTTATATCCTATATAAATTCAAAACATTTTAATGTCAATAACAAACATAAGATAATCATTGAATCAAGATTGGTTACTAGAATTATTATTCTTCATTATTTTTTCATAACTATAGCCATTTACTATATTATGATAAGTTCACCATTTGAATCTTTCTAATAAGCTAATCTCATTTTTCCCTTTTCAACCTTTTATAACCTTCAGTTAGCCTAAGAAGCCATAAAAAAACTAATTAGGTAGGTAACTTAGTTTACTGCTTGTATCTCTACGCAACTCTTAGAACTGTTAGTTGGTAACCCTTGACCCTAAATGTATCATATACATTTCATCTAACCCTTACCTTTAAAGCTCTGCGGTCAAGCTATATGCATCTGAACAATACAGCTGTATTTGAATAAGACTTATTAATTATAACTTAAGCAACTCGAGTGGAAAGGACCTTGGGTCAGCATGATAAATCCTTACTGCTGGAATTTGAGCATCTTGTTATAATCTAATTGAAGGTGTCTTATCATGCTTAGGCATGGAGACTTACTATTTTGCAAGTGATTTTCAATTTAATTATTAAGTCACATTGATTTGATTTGGATCCAAGTTGCATTGCATTGGCATATATTTCAAATGTGTACATATCATACATATATATATATCAACATAACTTAAATCTAATTATGGAATCCTAGATACATGATTATGGACTTTTATCTATGTCTAGTTTCCATGAGCAATTTAGAAACTAGTTGGCAAAACCCTAGATACATTATTTCATAAGTCTTGATATGCTTTCCTTAGATAGTTCTTCATGGCATCATCCTTAATTACAATTGTGGAAAAATAAAATTCCTCCAATCCATCTTAATTCTAAATCTATGACTATGTAACATCTACATATATTTAATAGAAACCTTGAATTACATTCGAGGGCAATTAGGTGAGAAAAGAATTTTACAACTCTAGAATTTAATAAAGAGATGGCAGGGTCCGCATACCGTATTTAATAAAAATTAAATACTATAAGAATTTATTTCAAACATACATTCACCTAGTCATACTGACGCCTAAGTCCATAACCATCCATCACGCTTTAACAATTATAGCATAATTACTATGTATAGCTAATGTCACATGGTAATCACATGTATAGAATGATGTATAAACAAATTTATAACATTCAACAAAGCATCTATAACAATCAGCCATTGAAAGTAAACACATTTAATTTTTTTTTTAACTTTTAAGAAATTAGTCTTAAATCAGACATTTACCTAACTTTTAGGCGATTGGTCACAACAATGGCAAATGCTTTTAATTGCATGCTTAAATTAAGTTTATAAAATTAACATCTTCATAAGATTAAAATTAAATTAACTTATTTAATTAAAAAATTTAGGAAAACAAGTTTCCAAAACGTGACTCTTTCTAAACATGTTTATTTAAAGACACTCAGTTGAATTGAAACTCTTTCATCATTCCTAACTTTTAGGAACTTAGTTATATTAGATGACTCCTATTTAATCGAACTTAAACTCATTCCAAAACTTAATGAATAAATTCCTAATTTAACAAAATTTTACTTCCACCAAAATACGAGTTCCAATTGAAGTAGGACTCTAACGAGTCATGCCCATGGTTTAGGCAATTTCTTTGGCTACAACCAACTTTGGATAATGTTCAAGGGCTGTTTCAATCATTGGAAAGCCTTATTAAATGCTGCCAAGGAGCGATCCAAGGTTTCATCCATGATGGCATTACATTTGGCACTAATCATAAATTTTAAGCAAACCCAAGAAGTGACATTACCTTATGCAAGCTGTAGCATTGAAACACAAGATCCACACACCCATGGAGGATTGTCTCAACACTAAGTTTGAACTAAAGCAACGAACATGATGGCAACTTCATGCTATATAAATCACAAATCATAGGGAACATTTTCCTTTGGGTGCGGCATCACTATGCCTTTATTTTTAGTGACTAATATCAATTCAAGAGTCACATATTCTTTGATTAACTTGCTATCCTATGATGCACCAAATCTATGGAACTTTTCCAAGAAAAATTCAAGGTACATTAGAAGCAAGAAATTATCTAAAGCTACCATATAAGAACATGTTTTGTGATTTCACCTAGATAATTCAAGATTACATTTCTTTGCATTAAAACATATTTAAATAATTTAAAATTAACCTTCATGAATATTATATAACAAAAAATTAGATCACAAAAATCAATTTTTACAACAAAAAAAACTAATAGGAAAATCCTATAAGAAATCACAAATCATGCCTATAAGTCTTTCGGTTTCAATAATGTAATGTATTTAATCCTAAAGAATTTAGTAATGATCAATGCACCTTTTAACCATATTGTTCGGATTTAAAAAATTTTATAAAAAAATATTTTACAAAATTCTAAGGCCCTAAACTTATAGATTTATACATGTGACATCTGAATGTCAATTACCATGACTTAGACTGCAACCACATGTAATCCACAACCTATAGGCTTTGATACCACTTGCAGGAATCCTTTTTCCCGATAGTCCATAACCTATAGGCTTTGATACTACTTGCAAGAATCCTTGTTCTTGGTAATCTATAACCTAGATAGGCTTTGCTAGCTAGATGACTTCTGAAGCCATAACCAAAATATAATTTGCCAAGAGCTTCAGATCCGTTAAGATTCAGGAATAATTCCATACTTTTGGTGCAAGGAAGAGGCAAAAATAAGTCATCAAAGAGATAGCTATTTTGCGTAAATTCAAGAAAATGAACTCAAAAATCATGATTTTTCATACTAATCAATTCTAATAAAATAAAAGACTTTTTAACTATCTTCAAAGCAATCAGGAATGATTCCTAATCACTTGGAACCTTAGTTTGCATAATCTTGGCTTAAGGAAGCTAAGGGCTAGCATAACAACATATTGGAAGATGTTTTGTTTCCCTAGGGTTTTCTTATAGTAACCTACCTCTAAAAAGACTTAATATTATATTTATAAGCCTTTTGGACTAGATATAGATGTTTAATAAGTGAACCAAACCCATTAGAAATAAACATATAGGTGGCATCCCTTTTAAGGTTACTTGGTTAAACCTTAGTAGTAATATGTAGCCCAATAACACCCCACATATGGCTGCACCATGCGCCCAGTTCATTAGCAGCCTTGAAGTGGTTCACAACTAAACTCCCTTATCTTGATAATTTAGTGCTTTTCCCTAAGCCCTTAATTCACAAGTTAGATAATTTAATCCATAATTAAATTTCTAACCCAAGTAAAACCATTCTACTTCATATGAATAATATTATATAGTTAATTAAATAATTATCAAATAATTTATTTAATTCTCAAATATAAATATTCTGCTTATTTAATATTTTTCCTTAAAGCTATGTCTACACTTAAATATTTTCTTGATAAGACTTTTTTATATTTGTTGCTTTATTAAGACATCTCTAATTAGATTTCACAAATCTAATTCATGTTTAAATTATTCATAGTTGAGTTTATTCAATTATGTGCTCTTTAATTAATATTTTATTCAATTAGATTCAACTTAATTGAAGACCAAATTTAATTTAACAATTCTATCCTTTATGTGTGAACCATTAGGTGCTCAATATATTGGCAGTTGCTACTGATGGTTAATGATCATGAATCTATGAGGAACCATTCTTTATATTTCACTATGCGCTAGCTAAAAGCTTTAATCCAATTAACCATAATCAAGATCATTCAAGATAAGTCTCTAATGTCACTTAGAGTGATAAATCCTCTCTAGGTCACTCATCCATCTTTAATATGTTTCATATCATACCCAAAACCACCATTATTTTGGTATTTATCCATTGTGGAACCATTAATGATAATCTCTACGTATGATCTCCACATACAAGATGAGCTAGTACTACAAGTCTAAAGACTAATTGTAGACACCTTATTTTGTCCAGGCTAATTTTCAGCAATCTAGAGCATGGACGTAAGAAGGGATGATGATCGTTGCCCAGTGAAAAAGTATTTTGAGGATGTAAAGAAGGCCTAGGGATCATATCAAAAGTAAATA
>JBBYHO010043909.1:0-10343 GCA_038382025.1 Adansonia gregorii
GAAGGAAATATATGACGTGCCTTCGGCCTTGTTCCAAAGCCAAAACGTGTGTTTCAGTAGTCTTAATACCTCTAATAGCATTAGACCAGCACTTAGGGTTGAAGTCTAGCTATACTGATGGATCGTCCCCATATTTAGACTAGAAGGAAGCAGCATAATATTCCTAGAGTTAAAATTAAAAGGAAAGATATTTAATTGGAGATATTAATTTTAATTAAAAAACACATACATATATTGGCTCAGAAATTATAAGAGAGAAATAACTCTCAATTGAAGAAGATAATTTATTATTTCTTGATGCTGAATATAATGGAATGACTTATATTTATACTAATTTCATAAAGGGTTATGATTTGTATTCCTAAAAGATAACTCTTAGAAGATATTATAAATTACAAGATAATTCGTAAAAGATAACTCTTAGAAGATATTATCAATTATAAGATAATTTGATTTATAAGATTATTTGATTTTTATCTAATATTATCAGTTACAAAAAGATATTGTCTTGTGATTTTTATCATTTTCTATTATCTTTTGATTTATCTTTTGATCCTTATCATTTTCCTCGGGTTGGACTTGACTCGCCCTTGAGTCAAACTCAGCATCGTCTTCAAAGTATGGCGAAATATCAGCGACATTGAAAGTAGCAGAGACTCCATAAGCACCTGGCAGTTCAACTTTGTACGCATTATTGTTGATTTTCTGCACAACTTTGAGCGGGCCATCAGCTCAGGGTGATAACTTGGAATTTGGATGATTTGGAAATCGTTCCTTTCGCAAGTGTATCCATACCCAATCTTCTACTTTGAAAGTCTTTTTTCTCCTATGCTTGTCACGCTGAGCCTTGTATTTTAAGTTTTGTTTTTGGATTCCTTTCTTTAACAACTCTTCAACTTGTCGTTGAACTTTCGGATGTTCTTGGGGACTCATCCTATAAGCAAGTTTACTAGGAAGTACTGCTCCTAGGTTTAGGTCAACTGCATGTTGGACATCACGTATGGGTGGCAGTCCAGGTGGAATTTCATCGAGTACGACATCTGAAAATTCAGCTAGCAATTGTTTGATTTCTGACGGAATGGTGGTTCTTTCATTTGACTCAAGCAACAAGATCAATCCTATGGTTTGGGCTTTTGCTTTCGTCACCTTGAATTGTTCCTTAGCAATGAAGGACACTAGCAGCTTGGACTCATTCTTGCTTTGGTTATATTCACTAGGTGGCAATGGTGCTAGCTTGATCTTCACTTTATCCTTCATAAAGGAATAAGTGTTCGCATGACCGTCGTATAAAGCATGGCGATCATATTGCTAGGGTCTCCCCAGTAGAAGATGACAGACATCCATGGGAACAACATTACACCATACTTCATCTTAATACTTCTTGCCAATTAAAAAAGAAACAAGGCATAGTTTAGAAACTTTAACCTCATTTCCTTTATTGAACCATTGTAATTTAGATGGATATGGGTGAACTTGAGTGGATAGGTTCAGCTTCTTCACCATGTAGTTGGATATTATATTCTCACAACTTTCATTGTCAATAATTACATCACATACTTTGCCTTGGGTAGTACAGTAGGTGTGGAAAATATTATGACATAGCCATGACTCCTCTTTTGCTTGCACTGTGTGCAAGCTTCACCTGATCACCAATGTTTCACCATGGTCGACGGGCATGACTTCTTCATCAAATACTGGCTCCTCATCAAATACAGGCTCGTTTTCTTCTTCATATGTTTCATAAGCTTCTCCTTCAATAATGGTGACAACCTTGCGGTTTGGACATTCTGAAGTAATGCGACCGAAACCTTGGCATTTAAAGCACTTAGGTGCTTTGGAGCTAGATTCTCTGGTAGCTTTAGGTGGAGGCTTGCTTGAAGAGCTGAGTTGCTAAAATGGAGTCCTACGGACATCAGAAGGATTCTTGGTAGAGAAAAGAGGTTGGTAAAAAGGTTTTCTTGATAACTGCTTCTCAACATGGATGGCTAGATGAATGATGTCATCTAAAGTCCAGTATTGTTGAAGCTGGACCTGATGGGCAATGTTAGTGTTTAACCCTCCAAGGTAACGGGCTATTGTTTGCTCCTCTTTTTCTTGGATATCACATTTCATCATAAGCTTTTCAAATTTCCTGGTATATTCCTCTACAGAAAGAGTCTTTTGGCAGAGATTATGTAGTTGAAGAAAATAATCTTGATAATAATGTTAGGGTAGGAATTTACGTGTGAGCTCGCGTCGCATCTTTTTCCACATTCGAATCTTGCTTTTCCCTTTACGCTCACGCTTTCTCTTAAGATTTTCCCACCATATGGAAGCATGCTTCTTAAGCTTGATGGCAATAATTTTGACTTTTTTGGTCATCTGGCACCTCTTTATACTCGAAGACTCGCTCAACTGTTTGGAGCCACTCTACGAACTCGTCTGGTTGGAGCTTCCCTTCAAAATCTGGAATGTCCACTTTGATATCGTTGTTGCGAACTATCGGTCTCTGAGGTTGATGATTGCCGACTAATAAAGTATCGCTACTATCCGAATCATTTTCTATTTGCTTTCCTAGTGCATCCAACTAGGTTCGTTGAACATTTACCATCTCTTGTAATAATTGAACTTGTTGTCTTAATTCTTCTATTTCAACTTTATGCGCGGATCTTCGTCTTAGAGGCATATTGTAGGGTAGCAGGTGATGGTTGGGTGATGTGGTGATGACTAGACAAAAGGCTGACGTGGATGATGATGTGGTAAATGTGGCACATTATGTGTGGCTGATATGTCACTGATTGGACACCCCAGTGCTAACGTGGCAGCTGACGTGGTTGTCTTCAACCTCTGGCTGGCGCGTGCGGCGTGTGGTCTTCCAACAATGGCGCACGATAGCGCATGCTATACCTTCCGGCTATGGAACTTTCCAATCCAAGGTTTTCTGACCTCCTGAACATAGTAGAGACCTTCTTTTGGCTGAAAAAGGATCGAAACTATGAATTTCGAAGGTGGCAATGACAACTCTTGTCGGACAACTTTGAAGTATTTAACTTTAGGCTGTTTTTCAGACACTCCTCGTCTCTTGAACTCGGCTCTAATACCGAAAATGGCTCAGAAATTATAAAGAGAAATAACTCTCAATTGAAGAAGAGAATTTATTATTTCTTTATGCTAAATACAATGGAATGACCCCTATATTACTAGTTTCATAGGGGGTTATGATTTGTACTCCTAAAAGATAACTCCTAGAAGATATTATCAATTACAAGATAATTCCTAAAAGATAACTCCTAAAAGATATTATTAATTACAAGATAATTTGATTTATAAGATTATTTAATTTTTATCTAATATTATCAGTTATAAAAAGATATTATCTTGTGATCTTTATCATTCTCTATTATCTTATGATCCTTATCATATATAGTTAAACAGTTTACGTAAAATGAATTTTAAAATTTTAAAATATATATTACAAAAAGTTGGAAATAATTAAATTACAGCTTACATTGATAGCACGAGACTTTTATCGCTATAATCTTCGGAGCCTCGGCCACGTCTATGAGTCTAACTAAAGATTTCCATAAATGGCATGTCATGTTACTGTTGCTGTGGCTACAAAATATGAAAATAATGACCATTAGTAATATATATATGTATATATATTAGTAGAAAATAATATCGAAATGTAGGATAATAAAAATTCCATAGAAAATAAGTACTTACCATCCATGCTTAGTAACTAGAAAAAGCACAGACCTTTCAGTGTGTTTAATGATTCTCTCGTTCTTCTCTGTATTCCTATTTGTGTTGGCCTTCTCAGCTCTATTCTTCTAGTCTTTTAATTGCCACATGTCGACCAACTACTCTTATATATTGATTGCCATCAAGTTGCTTAGGTAACCCCGCAGTACTGAATGTAAACAGCCTTGAACATTTTAAGAGCCTTGCATCATTCATCAATGCATCTTTAAACCAATCTCATCCGATGACCTCAAATAATGTCTAAATCACAGGTGTTAGTTCATTAAGCCACTGGCATTTAACTTACAATGAAAGAGTACTAAGAATGGATGCATATAATTTAACATATGTTTTTGAACATTTAATAAAAATTTGATTTGTTCGTATCAACAAGGATCTTTTTCCATGTCAGCCATGGTTTAAAGTAGTACTGTTTAATCAAGTCAACAATAATAGTCTTGCCAATTGATTTAAAAAAAGTCTTATAATAAATCGAGAACACTGTGAGGAAATAATTGAATATATTTAAAGATTAAATTAAGTAATTTAGGGGGAAAAAAATTAAACTTACATGTTTCTTAAAATTGTAAGCATAAACCTTTTACTAGGATCATCCAGTGTTGGCAATGTATTAAAACACACTTGGCCTTATCTTATCGACTGAGTTGGAGGAATGCATACCTTATATGGAGTAAGGGAACTCTGCCTCGTCTAGCATCATTGTAAGTAGCGATGGATCATCATTAACCTCTATGCCACTGTCCTTGATGTGTATGGTGGATTAGTGGTCAAGCAATGCTCAATTTGTTGTTCTTTAGGTTAGGTGTAAGAAGCACAACAGATGTCAATGGCTCATCAAATTTACTAGTTGGGGTTGATCCACAACGTTGCTCTAAAAGCATAAATAATAGCCCCCTATCGTTGTTCTTCACAAGCACCTCTAGCAATGCGTTGCCTCATCTTATCTGTAATAGCAATTAGCACTATGTTTATGTCATGGGTCGCCTTAATCAGCCTCGACCCAAAGGCACAAGTTACATAGAACAATTTGGCTCACTAAAATAAGCTCAATCTTTCGAGAGTTTTAGAAGACCCAATTTTTATAAGCTTAGAGATACAGTTAAAAACAACTACTCTAACTTATTTAAGATTAGATAGAGATAAAGTTATTAAAGTTTAAATTTATCTGAGATTCTAGATTTTATAGATAAGTGTAAATCCTAGCCATCCATCAAATTTAATTTGAGCCATTGATGTATAGAGAATTCAAGTATAAATAGAGGCCTCCCCAGCCTCATTTGTATCATCAAACACTTAAGAAATACATTTCAGCATTCCTTTCTATTCTCTTTGTGTTCTTTTTTTCTACTTTTATCTTTTAAGCTTTTAGCTTCAGTGCTTTTGAGGAATTTAGATTCTCCTTTCGAGTGTTTATAGACTAACTTAGGCATATAAGGAAGCAAATCCAAAGCCTAAGGTCGCGTAGTTTGCTAGTCTAAAGTTCAGGCCCGTGATAGTTGGTATCCAAGCCAGAAGTTTGTGAAGGTACTGATAGTCGAGATGGTGTCTTAAGAAGAAAACCAAACACAAGAGGTCCCAGAGACTCATAGGAGAGGAAGAAAGGCCAACAGTTCGATGGATGTTCTATTGGCCATAGATGGCAGGGTGGCCAAGCTCGAGGTGATCGTCGAAGATATGTGGGAAAAACTTAAGATTATGGATAGCCGTATCGAAGAGCTAGACTCCGTAAGGGTAGAGCTTAAGGAGGAGATGCAAGGTGCTCTTAACACGGCAATAGACATTCTTACTTAGAAGAATGATGCCTTCGAGGCTATGGTAGAGGCCATGAAAAAGCAAATGGAAAAGCTAATGGCGGAGCTCTCGTTATGTAAAGTAGCTATAGGAGGTAGCATGCTAGCTGTGACATCTAAACACAGGATGGAGAACTCGATCTACAAAAGATGTGGATAACTACTTGTGAAGGATGGAATAATACTTTTAAGCAATGGGCATCGAGGATAATGCTACTAAGGTAAATACCGCCTCCATGTATTTTACTGATGTAGCTCTTTTATGGTGGCATCGTCGATGCAATGATAAAAAGCATGGGGGTGCTGCCATTGGAACTTGGGAAGTGATCCAAACAGAGTTTAGGAAATAGTTCTATCCTGAGTTTGTCGAAGATGAGTCATGTGCAAAGTTATGATGGCTTATGCAACAAGGCATAATTCGAGAATATGTTCGAGAGTTTAGCAAACTTATGCTCCAAATTTCAGATTTGGGGGAGAAAGAGGCATTCTTCTTATTCATAGATGGACTCAAACCTTGGGCTAAGCAAAAGTTGCAACGAATAGGTTTGAATCCATAACAGAATCCTTGATCGAGCTCGGTATAAAGAAGTCAGACAAGTCTGAGTCTTTTAAGCCCAAGGGCAAGGGCAATGGCGGGGGAGACAAAGACCAAAAGTTCAAAAATAATAACAAAAAATTGTCAATAGGGAAGCTAAGGTTTAACAAGCCATGGGATAAGAAGAAAGGCAAGGAGCTGGTGAAATGTTTCTTATGTGATAGTCCGCATCGGATGCGAGATTGTCCAAAAAGAACTAAGCTTTCCTCCATCAACAAAAAAGATGATAAGCCAAAAAAGGAGACCTTAAAACTAGGCTTGATCATGAGTTCTATCAAGGTAAAGAGGTGTTAGAAACAAAAAGGATTGATGTTTGTAGACGTCTTTATTACAGACAGAAAAATAAGTGCTCTGGTCAACATAGGGGCATCATATTTATTCATATATGAGGATGTTACCAAAAATCTTAATCTTAAAGTTGAAAAGATACTTAGGTGGATCAAGAAAGTCAATTCAAAAGAGGTCCCAATCATGGGTGTTGCAAAAGCAGTGGACTTTCAACTTCGAGACTGGAAAGGCAAAGAAACCATTGAGGTTATACCGCTTGATGACTATGATTATGTGGTTGGCTTAAATTTTCTTAATCGAATAAATGCTCTCCTTGTACCATTTACTGATTGTATATGTATCTTAGATGCCTGTTATCAATGCATTGTACCAGTGAATCAAGAGATAGGTGCTAAAGGCAAGATGCTATCTGCAATCCAACTTGCCAAAGGAGTGCGTAGAGAAAAAGTCACCTACTTGGCAGCTTTAAAATTTGGTAAGCCTCAGAAACCCAAGGACAGGACTCCTTTGGAGGTGCTAGAAATGCTGCAGTCTTTTAAAGGTATGATGCCTGTAGAGTTACCGAAGAGGCTACCACCTAAGAAAGAGGTGGATCACAAGATTGAGCTAGTGCCTAATGCTAAACTGCCAGCTAAGGCCCCGTACCGAATGTCACCACCAGAGTTAGAGGAGTTACGAAGATAGTTGAGGGAGCTTTTGGATGCTGGGTATGTTAGACCTTCCAAAGCCTTATTTGGTGTACTGATTTTGTTTTAAGGAAAGTGTGATAGGTCCCTGAGGTTATGCATAAACTATCGGGCATTCAATAAGCTCACTATGAAAAACAAGTACCCAATCCCACTCATCGCAGACTTGTTTGATAAGCTTGGAGAGGCAAGATGGTTTACAAAGCTCGAATTGTGATCGGGGTACTATCAAGTGAGAATAGTTGAGGGAGATGGGCCAAAGATAGCATGTCTGACATGCTACGGCTCATACGAGTTCTTAGTGATGCTTTTTGGTTTGACCAATGCTCCAATGAATTTTTGTACTCTAATAAACAAGGCACTTCAACCTTTTTTGGATCGTTTTGTGGTTGTTTAACTCGACGGCATTGTGATTTATAGTAAGTCACTTGAGGAGCATATGGAGCACTTGAGGAAGGTGTTTCAAGTCTTGTGAGATCATAAGCTTTATGTGAAATGAGAAAAATGTTCGTTTACCCAGCAGGAGGTGTCATTCTTAGGCCACATTGTGGGAGATAACCAAATCCAAATGGATGGAAGTAAGGTTCAGGCTATATTTGATTGGGAGTCATCAACCAAGGTAATAGAGTTGCGGTCATTCCTTGGGTTGGCAAACTACTACAAACACTTTGTCAAAGGTTACTCTAGCATCACCATGCCATTGACAGACTTACTTATGAAGGAAAAAGTGTGGGATTGGAGCCTTGAGTGCCAACATGCCTTTGATAAGTTGAAATGTGTCATGATGGAAGAGCCTATACTTGCTTTGCCAAATCATAGTAAACCGCATGAGGTCCATACGAATGCATCAGACTTTACGATTGGAGGAGTGTTGATGCAAGATGGACATCTTGTGGCTTTCAAAAGTCATAAGCTCAAGGAAACTAAGAGAAGGTATACAGTCCAAGAAAAAGAGATGACTGCAGTGGTGCATTGCTTGTGCGTATGAAGACATTACCTGTTGAGGTCCAAGTTTGTTTTCTTTACAAATAATGTTGTAAATAGTTATTTTCCAACTCAAAAAAAGTTATCCCCCAAACAGGCATGTTGGCAGGTTTTCCTAGCAAAGTTTGATTTCATCATGGAGTATAAGCCAGGGAAAGCTAATGCATTGGTTGATGCGCTAAGTCCAAAGGTAGATCTTGCAGCCACTAGTCTCCTTGAAAGTTCATTATTGGAGCACATCAAAGAAGGGTTGTCCCATGATTCCACAGCTAAAACCCTCATGGATAATGCCAAAGAAGGAAAGACTAGACGAATTTGGGTTGAAGAAAACTTACTCTACACCAAAGGACACCGCCTTTATATGCCTCGTAAAAAAAGTTGCACAAAAAGATCATGCAGGAGTGCCATGATTCAAGATGGGCTGGTCATCCAGGTATACATCAGACCTTGGCACTCTTGGAAGATCGTTATTACTGGCCACACATGGCCGATGATGTTGGGGCATATGTGAAAACTTGCCTTGTATGCCAACAAGATAAGCTTGAGCAAAGAAAAACAGCTCGACTAGCCATTGTCTATAACAGAGCGGCCATGGGAGAATGTCTCCATGGATTTCAAAGTGGGACTGCCTAAGGTGGATGGGTTTAGGAGCATTAGGGTAGTGGTGGATAGATTTTGCAAGAATGAAACTTTCATTCCAGCAACCAAAGAGTGCCCTACAGAGGAAGCAGCCCGATTATTCCTGAAAAATATGGTAAAGTACTAGGGAGCATCGTAGACCATAGTTATCGAGATGGGCGATTTGTAGGATGGTTTTGCATTGAATTGTTCAAGTTATTGGGGTCAGACTTGAACTTTTCCACCAGCATGCATCCCCTAACAAATGGGCAGACCGAGATAGCGAATGCTTTGCTAGAAGTATATCTTCATCACTATATGAGTGCTACACAGCGTGACTGGCCAAAGTTATTGGATGTAGCCCAATTTTCTTACAACTTACAGTGGAGAGAGGCTGCAAACCAGAGTCTATTCGAGATAGCAATAGGGCAATGGCCATTCATACCTAATGCTGTTGTAATAGGCTATACAGGACTGAATCCAACAGCTTACAACTTTGCCAAGGCTTGGCAAGAGTAAACTAACCTAGTTAGGGCTTGTTTACACAAGGCAGGAAAGCGTCCCAAGAAATAGACAGATAAAAAATGAAGGGATGTATAGTTTTAGGTTAGAGACTTAGTCCTTGTTAAACTACACTTGGTGCTACGCAACCTAAGCATGCATAAATGGCTTATGCGGAGATACGAGGGCTCTTTTAGAGTTTTGAAACCACTGGGCAAGGTAGTCTACAAACTTGAGTTACCGGTAAAGCTCAAGTACATCATGTTTTCCATGTCAGCATGCTCAAACCATTCCATAAGGATCAAGAGGATCCAGACCAAGGCAAGTCGCAGCATGAACCAATACAGGTGAAGGCTTTTTACGATAAAGAGGTATAATACATTCTTGCAGACCAAGTGGTACGGCAAAAAAGTCACAGACCTAGGCATGAGTACTTTGTTCGATGGAAAGCATTTCTCGATAGTGTGGCAAGTTAGGAACCAACCAAGGCAATATGGCAGTTCCAAGATAAGATTGAGCAGTTCCATTTAGAGGACACGATAAGGACGTCGCAAGAACATGTGGTGGAGAATGTCACAGGCCGCATTAATCAGCTCAGGCCCAAAAACATAAGTTACATGGAGCAACTTGGCCCACTAAAATAAGCCCAATCTTTGGAGAGTTCCCGAAGACCCAGTTTCTAAAAGCCTGGAGATATAGTTAAAACAACTACTCAAACTTATTTAAGATTAGATAGAGATAAAGTTATTAAAGTTTAAATTCATCTGGGATTTTAGATTTTATAGATAAGTGTAAATCCTAACCGTCAATTAGATTTAAGCTGAATCATTGATGTATGGGGAATTCATCTATAAATAGGGGCCTCCCCAGCCTCATTTATATTATCAAACACTTAAAAAATACATTTGAGCATTCCTCTCTATTCTCTTTGTGTTTTTTTCTGCTTTTGTCTTTTAAGCTTTTAGCTTTAGTGCCTTCGGAGAATTTAGATTCTCTTTTTAAGTGTTTATCGGCTGACTTAGGCATATAAGGAAGCAAATCCTAAGCCTAAGGCCATGTAGTTTGCTAGGCTAAAGTTCGAGCCCATGACATATACACAAGGCTATAAAAATTTCTAAATCTAGATATATAATAATT
>JBBYHO010043919.1:0-10343 GCA_038382025.1 Adansonia gregorii
GAATTTCCCCTTTCATTGTGTTTAGTAATCCTGGCATAAGTCTTTCGAAACACTCTAAACCTGTAAGCTTTCTCCTCCTCTCATGAGCACTTTTTATCGTGTTCTTTACACAAACGTTCAAACAGCTTACAAGAAAAAACAAAGTTCAAATAGTATTATCATTTCAAAGTATATCATTTTCTAATTATTTTACCGGTTTTCTTTCTGTTATACTTCTATGAATAGCGATCGTCTAACCATTCATAATGCACTATTAGGCAATCGCCTGATAACGGGAGAGCGATCGTCGAACCACACTTGATAGCGATGTGACCTCTCCGACAACGACTTAAATACGGAGTTGACCTCTCCAACAACGACTTAAATACGGAGTTGACATCCACTGAATGACAGCCAACTCACTGAGCCTACCATTAGGTATCATGGCCTGACACCTAGCTCGACGTTGGTCACATCACCACCAAATCTTCTGACACAGTGTACCTAGGCAAATCCTATAAAAGGGAGAATCACGCTCATAGGTAAGGATCCGACTCTAAGCAAACTTATACCCACTACTAAAATACCTCTGACTTAATCATCGGAGAAGGCCCTTGGAGTTAAACTCTGGCGTCTTCCTGACTTTCTGTGTTGCAAGATTCCGACCAACTTTCGGGTACCAGAGGAGCGAGCTTCAACAGTTGGCGCCGTCTGTGGGAACGAGATCGAAAAAAGGCCATGGCCGACAAGAATACCGACATCCCACAAAACACATCCTCATCGCCCGAAGCCACAAACCTTATAGAAGTCCCAACAACCTAGGTAATACCCAGCTCATCAAAAACCCAAACATCCCGTGCGCCCATTTCACTACCTTCCTGGTTATCCCACTCGCCACTAGCTTATTATCAAAACCTATTGGGACTAATCCCACCACTGGCCACCTCTACCCCACACATTGACCAAGCAGCTGGCCCCAGCACCACTATCCTCGCAACCCTTATTACTCCTAATACTTTACACACACCCTTTGATACCTCGTTACCACCCAGCCAGCCAAATTACCATGCGCATTACCAGACGTAATTTCGAGCCATTACTAGCCAACTCGCTGCCATCCAACAATCCTAGATCTAGCTGGTACAGCTGGTCAATTCTCAAATCAATCGCCAAAACATGCAACCTACTGATCGCCCAAACCAATAAACTACGAACAACCCAAACTCACAAATACAGGAGCGACACGTCACAATTGACCGACCCACACGCCCAATGGTCAAGGAAAGCTCCTGCTCTACGCCAATCCCACGGCAACTAACGCAGGGAACTTCTCACCATACTAGTGGACACCATACGTCAAGACCCACTTTAGACCTCGCCCAACAGGTGGCGGCTTTGAAACAGGAAATCAAGGATATCCGTGAGCCTCGAAGAGACACTTGAGAATGGTTATCCGAGGAACATAACCCTCTCTCACCTGACATCCGCTAGGTGCAAGTTTCCAATAATGTCAAACTATCACCCGACACTTACGATGGCAAAACTGATCCAGCAGACCATCTGAATCACTTTTGCGCTTTCCACAACCTGCACGACGTAGTAGATGCCATCCTATGCTGCATCTTCCTGATGACATTTCGAGGGCTGACATGATCCTAGTGGTACTCCTTGAACCCAGGATCCATCACCAACTTTGATCAATTGAGGAGACATTTTCTTGCTCATTTCAGTAGCTGCAGAACAGCTGCCAGGACATCAGCAAGCTTAATGGCGATCAAGCAAAACAATGACGAGACGATTGGCGATTACCTCAAGCGTTTCAACGCAGCTGCCCTGGAAGTTTAGGACCTCAATGACAAATGGGCCATCCAAGCCTTTACGACAGGCGTCCGGCATAAGTACCTGAACTATGCTCTGACGGATGCCTAACCCATCAAACTATATCAATTTTACGAAAAGGCACAAAAATATGCGAAAGCTGAGAAAATAGAAATCGCGAGTCGACGAACGAAAGCTCAGAACTGTAAGCAAAACGGAGGCAGAGGACCAAAGCTTAGCTAGTTCAACGATCGCCTGAGCAACCGCCTCTAGAGGGATGCGCCAACCGCCAAATCACAATAAAGCCCGATAAGGAAACGGACTTGGCCTGCTCCACAAAAGAAATACCAGTTCTACATGCCTCTGACAGCACCAAGATCCAAAATTCTCAACACCATAATGAAAAAAGGGCTCCTGGAGTGTCCACTTCTAATTAAAAGTGATCGCAGCCACCGTGACCCAGAAAAGCGATGCAACTTTCACAACGATATCGGGCATACCACCGAGGACTGCTTCAGCCTAAAAAACGCCATAAAGTTGCTGATAAGGAAGGGGGCGATTAGGCAGTTCGTTAAACAAGAACCACACACCAAAAATCGCGATCGATCTTTGAATGAGCGTCGAAAGACCGTAACCAAATGACCTGTCATTTGCATTATAAACATGATCGTCAGTCCAGCGGAAGCTTAGGCGGCTAGCAGATCAAAGCGCGTCCCACCTAAGATCTATAATGGCGGTCGACGTGGCACCAAAGCGCGTTAAGCAAATAGATTGGGTAATTCATTTTGACGATACCGACTCGCAGCTCCTATCTAATCGAGGAAACGATCCCATTGTTGTCTCTGCCACAATAGGTAACTACTAAGTCCACAGAATCCTCGTGGACAACGGGAGTGCTGTAAAAATTCTGTAGTGGGACGCTTTTCTACGTATGGGCTTTACGGCGGGTGACCTGACGCCATCATCTCTGATTTACAAATTTGTCAAACAACCAATACCCGTTAAAGGGATGATAACCCTTCCTGTAACTTTAGGCGACGGTGAAAACACTGTGAACGCCTTGGTCGGTTTTTTTGTTATGGTCAATTTTTTTGTTGTCGACCAGCCTTCCGCTCACAATGCAATAATCGGTCGACCGTTGATGAAAAAGATAAAGATGGTCACCGCTGTCTACTGCCTAACGGTGAGATTCCCTACGCCGATAGGGATTGGATATATGCGCTCCGACCAATGGACCGCACGTCAATGCCACCTTTTATCAATCGAACTAGCCACGCACCAACCAACAGCAGTTCGCCACCATGCCTCCCGAACGTCCGTCCACACCATTACGCCTGCACAACCAGAGTCGATCAACCTTGAACAACTTGAAGCTAGAAACGATTTTCATGACCAGAAATTGCGGCCAGCTGAGGACACTGAAAAGATAGCCCTCTACGCTTCAGACCCGGAGCTGACTACCAGCATTAGCTCTTCTCTTGACACCCAAGATAAGAACCTACTCGCAAAGTTCCTTACAAAGAACTCTGACGTGTTCGCTTGGTCCGCAGTCAACATGCCTGGCATTGACTCAAAAGTCATCATACACTCATTACATGTGGACCCGCGAGCCATACCGGTCAAACAAAAGAAACACAAATTCACCCCCGAATGGCTCTTGGCAATACACGAGGAGGTCAACAAATTGTAATCAGCCGACTACATTAGAGAAGTACCCTGACTGGCTGTCTAATGTTGTCATGGTCAAGAAGGCTTCAGGGAAATGACGAATGTGCGTCGACTTCACTGATTAAATAAAGCCTGCCCTAAAGACAGTTACCCCCTCCCCAGTATTGATCGACTGGTTGACGCCTCAGCAAGGCACAAGCTCCTAAGTTTCATGGACGCCTTCTCAGAATACAACCAAATTAAGATGGACCTCAATAACCGAGAAAAGACGGCGTTCATCATAGAAGAGGGAACTTTTTGCTATTAAGTCATACCATTCGGCTTGAAGAATGCAGGCGCCATATATCAACTCTTGGTCAACAAGCTTTTCAAATGGCAAATCGGGCGATCAATGAAGATCTACGTAGATGACATGCTCGTCAAAAGCCCCTCCCTCGATCAACACCTCAATGATCTTACGAACACATTCAACATACTTCGTAAGTACAAAATGAAACTTAATCCTTTAAAATATGTGTTTGGTGTATCCACAAGAAAATTTTTGGGCTTTATGATCTCCTCTAGATGCATTGAGGCTAATCTAGAAAAGATCAACGCAATCTTACAAATGGGCCCGCAACAATCAACCAAAGAAGTTCAACGTCTGACGGGGTGAGCAGCTGCACTCAATCGTTTTATCTCTAAATCTATAGAAAAGTGTTTACCATTCTTCAAATTGCTTAGGAGGACGACTAGATACCAATGGACGGAAGAATGCCAGCTGTCATTCGACCAACTCAAACACTACCTGAGCACTCCCCCTTGACTCGCCAGTCCCCAGCCTGGAGAAATATTATTCATCTACCTCGCTGTATCGGATAAAGCTATCGTCACTGTCTTAGTTCCTGAAAAACAAGGCAATCGGTATCCTATCTACTACATTAGTCGGGCCTTTCAAGCAAGCGAACTCCATTATAGTAAGTTGGAAAAATTAGCTTTTGCACTCGTCATTGCGGCAAGAAAGCTTAGACAATATTTTCAGGTGCACCCAATCACTGTCCTTATCGACCAGCCTCTTAAGGACATCCTCCTCAAAGTTGATTTTGCAAGATGACTCGTTCATTAGAGCGTCAAACTCAGTGAATTCGGGCTAAACTACATTCCCCAAAAAACAATCAAAGCACAGACGCTCATTGACTTCGTTACAGAGTGCTCATTTCTGCAGTCTCAAGATAAACCACTAGAACCTATGTGACCTGGCGATTGTACTTGCACTGTTGATTAACAACCTCCAGACGTTACAACCGGTGAATGACAGATTTTTGTCGATGTTTCTTCTGGCAAAACAAAAGGCGAAGCTGGGGTATTGTTGGTAAATCCTCAAGGCCATGAATGACGATAAGGCCTCTCCTTTCAGTTCACCACTTCCAACAATGTTGTCGAATACGAGGCTTTGATCGTCGTTATAAAGCAAGCCAAAACTCTGGGTGTCAATCGCTTAACCGCCCACATGGATTCCTAGCTTGTAGCAAACCAAGTAAACGGTGTCTTCGATGTCAAAGATGATCTGCTCGCCAAATCCCACAAAGTGGTTACCACCCTCTGCCAACAATTCACTCTCATCACCATCAAGCAGATTCCCAAAGAAGACAACTCTAGGGCTGACGTCTTATTAAAACTGGCTAGCACCATCAACATTTCCACTAAGGACAAAATTCTCTTTGAAAGCCTCCCAGCTCCCAGCTATGACCGATATATACATCACATTATGGATGACGTCGACGAAAACTGGATGACACCCATTATTGCATTTCTCAAAGATCACCAAGTTCCTACTGACCCAGTATAGAAAACCAGATTGGAAAAAAGAGCATCCAAGTATACAATTTTCAACAACATTCTATATAAGAAGTCCTTCACTCTCCTCTTACTCCGATGCCTTAACCCCACCTAGGTAACTTACGTCTTGAAAGAGATACACGAAGGAGTCTGTGAAAACCACCTTATATGGCCCACCATGAGGAAGGATGCTACCGCACTAGTCAAAAAGTGCGATAAATGCCGACGCTTCGCCCTCATTCCCAGGCAACCAGTTGAGGCGCTTAAGCAAATCTTCAGCCCTTGGCTATTCTGCATCTAGGGCATAGACATACTTGGTCCATTCCCCATGGCGATTGCCCAAAAGAAATTCTTGCTGGTTGCCTGTGACTACTTTACGAAATGGGTTAAGGTTAAACCGGTCGCCACCATCACTGCCCGAAATATGAAAAATTTCATTTGGCATTTTATCCTTTTCCAATTTGGTGTACCCCATGTCATCATAGCAGACAACGGCAAGCAACTGACAGCTGAAAAACTCTATGATTTTTGCTCACGCTTCAACATTAACCTTGTTCACACCTTCGTCGCCCATCCTCAATCAAACGGCCAAATTGAATCGATAAACAAAAATATCTTGCTCCCTCTAAAGAAGAAATTGGACGACGCAAAAGGTGCTTGGACCGATGAAACACCTGGTATACTATGGTCAATCTGGATAATTGTAACCCAGGCAACCGGAGCTACTCCATTCAGCCTTGCTTATGGAACAGAGGCTGTCATACTCACCTAAATAGGAGTACACAGTTTATGCACCATATACCCGAATTTTGAGCTTAATTTTGAATATCTCAAAGCCAACCTGGATTTAATCGAGGAGGCCAGAGAGGATGCTGCAATTCGCATGGCTGTACGAGCCCAACAGGTCAGCAGGTTTTATAACCGCCAAGTATGCAATCGCCAATTCCAAGCAGGCGACCTAGTCCTCCGAAACTGCGAAAACATAAAATATTCACACAAAGTTATTCCCATAAAAACTTTTTTATTCAAACATAAGTCATTTACATTATCAATATTTACAAAAAAATGCAAAAAATCCTTATTCCTCCTTAGCCGAGGACACTATCTGAGCGTCCGCCTCATCACTAGATTCCTCCTGCTCCGATTCCTCAGCTGTCGGGGTTATTAAAGCAGCATCGCTCACCCGTCTTACGTCCATTTCTTGCTGACTTGGCATTAAAACATTAAAACCTTCAGGAGGAGTGTATAGGCGCCCTAAGTCAACTGCCCGTAGGTTCAAGGGCCCACGCAGCAGCTGAACCCTATATAGGATGCTCCGCCGATATGAATCCATAGCAGCAAACAACTTATCAAAAATCTCCTCCTGCTGTTTCTTCAACTCTTCTTGATGGCGAGCCTTGAGATCGCCAAGATGACCCTCCAACTCAACCACTCGAGACTTCGCGGAGGCCAATTCCATAACATGCTCCTCCAATTTTCTTGCCCCCTCAGCAGCAGTCGCTTCCACCTTTTCGTACCTCAATAGTAGTTCAGCTATCTCCGTCATCCTCCTCTCTTCAATCTGCTTCAAGGAAGCCTTCAGCTTGGTGTTTACGTCCTTTTGCTTCCCTACCCGAGCATCCAGCTCCACAATCTTGGACGTTTGGAGGTTAAACTTCTCTTCCCAATTCGCCATCTGATAAGTGTACGCCGTCTGATAGTGAAGTGCCTCCACTAAACCCATCATAGCAGAATTCAGATTCTGCGCTGGACTCCTCCTTGACAGAGCCTCCCAGTCACTGGCTGCCATACCTTTCATGGCCCATCTCAAGGCTACCTTAAAGTCTGGCACCCGTCCATTCTGCAGTATGCCTGAACTGGATGAGCTGGGCCCTCAACAGCTCACTCGTGGCCTCTCAAAAGTAGTACTAGGCTGTGAAGCTGTACTAGGTGCAGGCCCACCACTCGACCCCACCCTCTCCACTACTGGCTGAGAGGTTGGTACCTCGTGGCCGTCACCAAGAGCCTAGCAACAACACCTTCTTGGGGACCAGATTGCACGTCACGACCCGTGACGCCCGTCTCAACCTCGTCTCGCTCGCCAATCTTCCTTTTTCCACTTCTTTGACGAGTAGCCGCCCTCTCTGCAGCAGCTTGCCTAGCCGCCCACTTAGCCAACGCAACTTGAACCGAGTCTATTCTTATAATACAAATCAAACATCTAGGTCAGTTCCATCATACATTCTTTCATATTTGCAAGTGACCAGAACAAATACCCTCTTTCATTCCTTGATTTACTTGACGATCACCATTACCCGCTCGTTCCTCCACACTCGCCCCCGAGCCACCCTTCGCGTTATACACCAATATCTTACCCGCCCCTCCCCTTCCTCCGTATCTTCTATTCCCTCCTCCGCCACATGCTCCCCTATGAAACAACACATCACATAGCAGCACCTCTGCTCACCAAATACATTCGCCAATTTCACACTTAATACATAAACTTCATACATATCATACCTTTCTGATGACGCAACAAACGTTGTCGCCTTTGTTGCCTAACGGGACGCACTATCCCCTCTGGCACATCCTCTAAATCTCGCCCCAGACACTCCCTTTAGATGTTGTGGAATGTCAAGTACACTCTGCTGCTCACACATCTGCCTCTAAAAAAAAGCACCTGGTCTTTTTTTGTAGCCTTCAGGGCAACTTTATCGTTACTACCTCTCGACCTCCTACCCCAACGCACTGGAAAACCCCATTTCGTGCCTGCCCTTTTGGTAACCAAGAAGAGCTAATCTCGCCGTATGTGTGCATTAGATGGCAGGTCGACCACCATCCTACCCCTCTCCTTCGATTGCAAGCAATAAAAATAGGCCTCACCTCGTTTCACAAAATAAAACTCGTTTACCACCCCAATGAACGATCGTTATCCTTTCTCCTGGCACACCACAAAGTACGTCAAAAGAATCACCCAGCTGTTCGGCTTCAACTGGTTGGGCGAAAAATTATACCCTTCCAGCAATTCGCAAAAGAAGGGCTCCAAAGGCTGGCGAAACCCAGCCTTAAATATGTGAGGTAGAACGCCACGCTCTTACCTTCTGCATATGTCGCCCACTGCAGTGACCCCGCCTCAGAGATTTGGTATCATTCCAGATCCACCCCTCTATCGTACATCCAACGCCATACCAATTGCATGTTTACTGACCCAACGTGCCTGTTCACCGCGTCGGTGCCCTCCTCGGCGATTGCCTCATAAGCCTCTGCACTAGTGGATCCTTCCTATTCCTCATCGCCACTTTGTTCGGCGACCACGCCTCTCATATCTTTCTCTTCTTCCTCTAACACTACACGCCCAGACATCGCCACCTGAGTAAACTGCCTCACTATCTCCCTCACACTGTCTCTCACTTCCTCTAGTCTACCTTTCCTCGCCACCGACTTTACCAAAAATCTCCATCTTCTTACCATATGCTATAACCCCATAAACCCAATAATCCTAACAGAGACAGCAAGGTCAGAGGGATTCACCGAAACTTGCCAAACAATGACCTCACTCTTCGCACTGTTCCTATTTACAACTCCAAACACTATGGCACTATGAATAAACTCTTACCAACGCAATCCTAATCATCAAAAAACTCACCCAGTCTTTCTCAACTGAGTCGTCTAAACCTTTGCTCTGCTATCTCTTCTTTTTTTTTTTCAAAAACATGGAGAAATTCCTCAGGCCACAACCCAATATATACCCACACGACCTAAACCTTTCCTCTTTCCCCCCATCCCTATGTGTCGCCACCCCATTCAGCGACATAATTGTGCCAGCCTGGCACCCTACTCCCACTCCAACACGTGTCCCCATCGCCATTTCGTATCCCCTAAAATTTGCCCTTACAAATCCCTTGTCAGGACACATGTTCCCTTCTCATTCCTCCTCTCTCCCTCACGCCCTTTTGTATTCTACCATTACTGCCACATCAATCCTAACAGTTGCACGAACAACGCAACGGCTCCCCCTCGCACACGTCCAAAATGACGAGTCACTTTATGACTGCCCTTTTGGGTCGTAGGGGGGAGACAATTGTTATACCTCCATGAATAGCGACCGCCTAACCATTCGTAATGCACTATTAGGCGATCGTCTGATAACGGGAGGACGATCGTCCAACCACACCTGACAACGATGTGACCTCTCCGACAACGACTTAAATACAGAGTTGACCTCTCCAACAACGACTTAAATACGGAGTTGACATCCACTGAATGACAGCCGACTGACTGAGCCAACCATTAGGCATCATGGCCTGACACCTAGCTCGACGTTGGTCACATCACTACTAAATCATCTGACACAATGTACCCAGGTAAATCCTATAAAAGGGAGAATCACGCTCATAGGTAAGGATCTGACTCCAAGCAAACTTATACCCACTACTAAAACACCTCTGACTTAATCATCGAAGAGGGCCTCTGGAGTTAAACTTTGGCGTCCTTCTGACTATCTGTATTGCAAGATTTCGACCAGCTTACAAGTACCAAAAGATTGAGCTTCAACACTTTTAATTGGGTTTCTTACCTTAAATGACTTCCTAACCATCAAAATATATGTTTTCCTAAAGATCTATAAGCAATCATAAACCATTTCATCAAGTTTTCCTAGACCATAAGTACAATTGAGACAAGGCAAAAAGGATTAGTCAATAAAAAAAGACTACGAAGTTTTAATTATAGAATTAA
Organism: Adansonia gregorii; assembly: GCA_038382025.1. Taxonomy (NCBI): domain Eukaryota; kingdom Viridiplantae; phylum Streptophyta; class Magnoliopsida; order Malvales; family Malvaceae; genus Adansonia; species Adansonia gregorii. Next base: position 10,000 of record JBBYHO010043919.1, read on the forward strand.
TTAAAACCTCGTAAATCTTGTCGGTGGAGGAACTATCTTCACAATTATCAATGGCGATATTGGGTTTTTTTTCCTTTCTTGTTCTCCACAACTGTAGGGGTTGAGTCCGATTTAGCTGATGCCAATGATGATTCTCCAACAAGATAAAATAAAATAAAATAAATCTTTTCATTGATACTCTGTACACAAAAAAATAAAATCCAAGAGAGAGAGAGAGAGAGAGAGAGAGAAGAATAAGGAGAGACTTGATGGGGGAGAGAGCCTGGTTAAGCGAGACACAGATGGGATTTGAAGGGTTTTATAAGGTTTTGGTTGAATCGCATTTGCAGCCATTGTTGACACAA
>JBBYHO010043940.1:0-10341 GCA_038382025.1 Adansonia gregorii
TTTTTAGAATCAAAGTTCATTTATCAATTAAGACAAAGACGGATTCATGTAATAATCTTTTTTTTTCATTATTAGGTGAAATAAACTTGTTCTACTTACTAGGATAAATGACATAGATATTTTGGTTTCATAAGAAATTCTTAACTTTCCACCTTTTTTAGAGTTTATTTTCATTTGTCAATTGGTATTGGGCATTATAAAATCATTCTCCTTATTGGGATAAAATGAAATTAGTGCTTTGGTTACAATCACAAAGCTTTTCTTCCCACCATTTTTTATAATCAAAGTTCATCTGTCAATTAGGACAAACAAAGATTTGCATAATTTTCATGATTGTGAGCAAAAAACTCATTCTACTTATTGAAATAAATGACATTGATGCTTTGGTTTCATAAGTAATGCTTATCCTTCCACCATTTTTTAGAATTAAAGTTCATTTGTCAATTGCGACAAGCATGGATTCACATAGTAATCTCTTTTCTTTTCATGATTAGGCACCATTAACTTATTCTCCTCATTGTGATGGAAAACTGACACTTTGGTTTCACTTAAAAAGCCTTTATTCCCACCATTTCTTAGAATCAAAGTTCATCGGTCAATTAGGACAAATATGAATTTATATAATAATCTCTTTTTTTTTTCATGATTGTGCACCATAAACTTATTTTACTCATTTGGATAAATAATATTGATGCTTTAGTTCTATAAGAAAAGCTTCTCTTTCCACTATTTTTTAGAGTTAAAGTCTTTTTCTCAATTAGGACATACACGGATTCACTTAATAATGTCCTTCCTTTTTATGATTGTGCACCATAAACTCATTCTCCTCATTGGGATAAATGACATTGATGCTTTGGTTTCATGAGAAAAGCTTTTCTTCCCACCATTTTTTACAATCAAAGTTCGTCTATCAATTAAAACAAACACAGATTCACACAATAATCTCATTTCTATTCATGATTGGGTACCATAAACTCGATTTAATCATTCGAAAAAATGACTTTGAGGCTTTGGTTTCATAAGAAAAGCTCCTCTTTCCACCATTTTTAGAATTAAAGTTTGTTTGTCAATTGGGAGAAATATGAATTCACATAGTAATCTCCTTTCTTTTCATAATTGGGCACCATAAACTCATTGTCCTTATTGGCATAAATGACATAAACACTTTGGTTTCATTAAAAACCTTTTCTTGCTACCATTTTTTAGAATCAAAGTTCATATGTCAATTAGGACAAACACAAATTCACATAATAATTTTATTTTTTTTTGTGATTAGGCACCATAAACTCATTCTACTTATTGGGATAAATGATATTGATGCTTTGGTTTCATAAGAAAAGCTTTTCTTTCGACTATTCTTGAAAACTAAAGTTCATTTATCAATTGGGACAGCCATGAATTCACATCATAATCTTTTTTTTCGCATGATTGGGCACCATAAACTCATTCTCTTTTTTAGGATAAATGATATTGATTCGTTGGTTTCACTTAAAAAGCTTTTCTTGCTGCCATTTTTTAAAATCAAAGTTCATCTATCAATTAGGACAAACACAGATTCGCATGATTTTCATAATTAGGTGCCAAAAACTCATTCTACTTATGGAGATAAATGACATTAATGCTTTCATTTTAGAAGAAAAGGTTTTCTTTCCCCCATTTTTTAAAGTTCATTTACCAATTGGGATAAACACAGATTCAAATAATAATTTCCTTTCTTTTCATTATTCGGTACAATAAAGAAGAGGTTTTCCTCCTACCATTTTTTAAAATCAAAGTTGGTTTATCAATTAGGACAAAGATAGATTTACATAATAATCTCCTTTCTTTACATGATTGGGTGCCACAAACTCATTTTAATCATTAGGATAAATGAAGTAGATGCTTTGGTTTCATAAGAAAAGCCTCATTTCCATCTTTTTTTAGAGTTAATGCTCGTTTGTTAATTGGGACAAACACAGATTCACATAATAATCTCCTTTTTGTTCCTGATTGGGCAATATAAAATCATTCTCCTCATGGGCATAAATGACATTGGTGATTTGGTTTCATTTAAAAAGCATTTCTTTCTCCATTTTTTAGAATCAAAGTTCAGATATCAATTAAGACAAATATGGATTTACATAATAATCTCCTTTCTTTTCATGATTGGGTACCATAAAGAAAAGCTTTTATTCCCACCATTTTTTGGAATCAAAGTTCATTTACAAATTAGGACAACGACAGATTCACATGATAATCTCTTTTTTTTTCATAATTGGGCACCATAAACTCGTTCTACACATTAGGATAAATGATATTAATGCTTTGGTTTCATATAAAAAGCTTTTCTTTCCCCTATTTTTAGAGTTAAAGTTCATTTGTCAATTGGGGCAAACACAGATTTACATAATAATTTCTTTTCTTTTCATGATTATGCACTATAAAGAAAAGCTTTTATTCCCATTGGTTTTCAGAATCAAAGTTCATCTATCAAGTAAGACAAACATGCATTCACATAAAAATCTCATTTCTATTCATGATTGGGTGCCATAAACTCGATCTACTTATTAGGATAAATGACTTTGATGCTTTGGTTTCATAAGAAAAACTTCTCTCCCCACCGTTTTTAAAATTAAGGTTTGCTTGTCAAATGGGGCAAATATGGCTTTACATAATAATCTATTTTCTTTTTGTGACTGTGTACCACAAAGAGAAGCTTTTCTTCCCACCGATTTTCAGAATCAAAGTTTGTCTGTCAATTAAGACAAAGACAAACTCACATAATAATCTCTTTTCTTTTTATGATTGGGTGCCACAAACTCATTCTGCTAATTGGGGTAAATGACATAGGTGCTTTGGTTTTGTAAGAAAAGCTTTTCTTTCCACCTCTTTTTAGATTTTATGTTCATTTATCAATTGGCACAAGCATTAGTTCACATAATAATCTCCTTTCCTTCCGTGATTAGGCACCATAAACTTATTCTCGTCATTGGCATAAATGACATTAGTGCTTTGGTTTTATTTAAAAAGCTTTTCTTCCCACCTTTTATTAAAATCAAAGTTTGTCTATCAATTAGGACAAACATAGTTTCACATAATAATCTCCTTTCTTTTCATGATTGGTACCATAAAGAAAAGCTTTTCTCCCTACCATTTTTTTGAATTAAAGTTCGTTTGTTAATTAGGACAATGACAGATTCACATGATAATCTCATTTTTTTCATGATTGGGCACCATAAACTCATTCTACATATTGGGATAAATGACATTGATGCTTTGGTTTCATATAAAAAACTTCTCTTTCCCCTATTTTTCTAGAGTTAAAGTTCATTTGTCAATTAGGGCAAACACAGATTTACATAATAATCTCTTTTTTTTTGTTATTGTGTACCATAAACAAATGCTTTTCTTCCCACTGGTTTTTAGAATCAAAATTCATCTATCAATTAAGAGAAACACAGATTGACATAGTAATCTCATTTCTATTCATGATTGGGTACCATAAGCTCGATCTACTTAATGGGATAAATGACTTTGATGCTTTGGTTTCATAGGAAAAGCTTATCTTCCCACCATTTTTAGAAGTAAAGTTTGTTTGTCAATTGGGGCAAACATAGATTTACATAATAATCTCTTTTTTTTTCATGATTGTGTACCATAAAAAAAGTTTTTCTTCCCACTAGTCTTTAAAATTAAAGTTTGTCATCAATTAGGACAAACACAGTTTCACATAATAATCTCATTTCTATTCATGATTGGGTGCCATAAACTCATTTTACTCATTGGGATAAATGACATAGATGCTTTAGTTTCATAAGAAAACCTTTTTTTTCTACCTTTCTTTAGAGTTAATATTTATTTACCAATTGGAACAAACAAAGATTCACATAATAATCTCCTTTCTTTAGGTGATTAGGTACCATAAAATCATTCTCCTTATTCGAATAAATGACATTGGTGCTTTGGTTTCATTCAAAAAGCTTTTCTTCCTACCAATTTGTAGAATTAAATTTCTTATATCAATTAGGACAAACATAGATTCACATAGTAATTTCCTTCTTTTTTGTTGTTACATATGACAAACTCATTCTTCCCATTGGGATAAATGACATTGATGCTTTGGTTTCATAAGAAAAGATTCTCTTTCCCCCATTTCTTAAAGCTAAAATTTGTTTGCTAGTTAGGATAAACATGGATTCACATAATAATCTCTTTTTTTTTCAAGATTGAGCACCATGAACTCATTCTCCTCATTGGAATAAGTAACTTTGATGCTTTGGTTTTGTAAGAGGAGCATTTTTTTCTATAATTTTTTAGAATCAAAGTTCATCTATCGATTAGGATAAAGGAAGACTAACATAATAATCTCTTTTCTTTTCATGATTGGGTGCCATAAACTCATTCTTCTTATTAGGATAAATGACATTAATACTTTGCTTTCATAACAAAGATTCTCTTTCCACCATTTTTTAGAATTAAAGGTCGTTGGCTAAGTTAGACAAACATAGCTTCACATAGTAATCTCTTTTTTTGCCAAGATTGGGCACATAAACATATTCTCCTCAATAGGGTAAATCACATTAATGCTTTGGTTTCATAAGAAAAGCTTTTATTCCCGCCATTTTTTAGAATTAAAGTTTATTTGTCAATTAGGACAAACACTGATTCACATAATAATCTGCTTTTTTTTATGATTGGGAACCATAAACTCATTCTCCTCCTTGGAATAAATGACATTGATGCTTTGATTTCACAAGAAAAGCTTTTTTCCCCCATTTTTTTAGAGTTAATGTTCATTTGTCAATTAGGACAAACACGGATTCATATAATAATCTCCTTTCCCTTTATGATTAGGCACTATAAACTTATTCTCCTTATTAGGATAAGTGTCATTGATACTTTGGTTTCATTTAAAATGCTTTTCTTCTCACCATTTTTTAGAATCAAAGTTTATCTATCAATTAGGACAACCACGGATTCATATAGCAATCTTCTACCTTTTCATGATTGCAAGCAATAAACCCATTCTTCTTATTAGGATAAAAGACATTGATGCTTTGGTTTCATAAGAAAAGTTTTTTTCCCCTATTTCTTAAAGTTTGTTTATCATTAAGGACAAACATGGATTTACATAATAATCTCCTTTCTTTTCAAGATTGGGCACCATAAACTCATTTTTCTCATTGGGATTAATGATACTAATATCTTGGTTCGATAAGAGTAGCTATTTTTCCCACCATTTTTTAGAATCAAAGTTTGTCAATTCTTGCAATGTACCCTGGGGTGGATCCTCGCGGATCTATAGGTGCCTATGAATTAAAATATTTTCCTAACTTAGAAATGTCTTCTTGAACGAGACTTTTCTTTGGCGATGTGATGAGAACGAGAATGTATAGATTCTCAACTTGTGGTATAGTGAAAGGGACCATAAGATGAATGGCTCATCTTATTGGTCTCAAATAACCATCATGAAATGGCCAACATTTGGAATTGCCATCGATCATTTAGAGTTAGCCATGATCGGATGCCTATTGAAACCTATGTTTTGAGTTACGAAACTCAAAACATCGATCCCATGGTCTACATAATACAAAGGTTTGTTGTTTGGGTTTGGGAGTTGGTTATGCACGATGAGGTATGAACCTTTTTGTGACGCCCACAATCGGTATCTTACTATCTATATCTTGTCTCAGTTTCGATTCTTTCGATCTTAAGTTATCATTATTTTAATGTAACCCTCTTTTAATGCATGAATCTTAAAGAAATACAAATCCAAGTTTTAATGAAAAAAAGATTTAATCGTACATATGCCTCAGAGAGATAGGGAATATAGAGATTTTTTATAAAAATAATCTTTGGATTTTACTTTGAAAATGGAATGTTCCACTTTGGGTACTAGAGAGATACGCACGTGAACATTACCTTTAATTTTATTTGAAACTTTTTGAAAACATGAATGCAAATAATCATCACAAAAAAATTATATTAGTAAGACAATAAATGAAGTAACATAACATAGATCGTTCAATGTAATGATAAGGAAAAGGAATGGACTATTGGAATTTATCTCGCAATTAGCATCGATTACTTAAGAATAACCGAATCAACAATTTTCGAGATGCATCTGGGTTTCTTGATTAAATGTGGTTTGTTTGACGTATTCATAGACATCCAAGAAGGAGAAACAAAGATTAATTATAGTTTAAAGATAGGGTTAAAGTATCCCTTCAAAAAATTAGGGTTGGACTATCCCCATGAATGGCAAATAATTTTTGACAAGGGAAGATTTTTCAATCTTGACAATTTTAAGAGCGAGGTTGGAGTATCCCTTTAAAAGGTTAGGGTTAGAGTATCCTTATGGATGAGAAATCATTTAGGCAAAGAAAGATTTTTAAATCTTGATAATTTTGAAGAGCGAAGTTGGAGTATCCCCTTCTAAGATTGGGATTGGAGTATCCCCTTCTAAGATTTGGATTGGAGTATCCCCAAAAGTAACACATCTGACACTCTTTAGAGAAGTCGAGTGGGAAGACTTAAATTGATAAAACTTTATGATTTTGAAAATGAGTAAGCATTTTGATGACTTTTGGCACAAAGATGTAAAAGGTGTTCGAATGTCTCGAGACGGAACTCGGGAAAATAACTTAATTTTGACCATAACCAAAAACAAGGGACAGCATCGTGCTATCTTACTTCCTAAATTTATTCTAAATTGGTTTGAAGGCTTTAGAGGGTGGACACGAGATCGTTAAAAAGGCAACTCGAAAAGGGTTGATCTAAAAATGTGCCGATTATCCGAAAAAGTCATTTTCCTAGAAAATAAATTTTCAAGTTCAGATTGAACGTGCTGCTGGCAGAGCATATAAGGGACAAGGTGTGTTAAAATTTGAAAAATCACCTCGGACTCATTTGGTATCAAAAAAATGCAAACAATACCTTCCTAAAAAGGTAATTTCATGAACCTTTTCGAAAAAATGTTTGAAAAATGTGGAAAAATCATTTAGTGGGCCTAAATGGCCCAACCAAAATACATATTCAGATACCAGAGATTCCAGACAGTTTAGACTTGAAAAATCATAACTCTCTCATCGAGAATGATCCAGGGGTGAATAAGGCATTGTTTTAAGGATAATTCGACATGCTTTGAGAAAAAAAATTCATGGAAAATTGTTTAGAATTTTAAAGTGATTTTTCAATTTGCAATAGTTGTGCTACCAACAGGGGACAAAGCAAAGCAGGGGATATCTTTTATTTTTTATGTCTATGGGTCCAAACTCGAGTCATTGACATTCGAATGTCTATGATTGAAGGGAAATAGTGGCATGAGCATCACAAGCTCATTTGCACAGCACTGAAGTAGTTTGGGATGATGAAATAGCTCGTTGATCATATCACTCATGGTTTTGACTTAAAAAAGGCACAAATATTTAGGGAATAATTATAAGACCCTTTTTTATTTCAAAATCAAAAGATTTAAGCTTGTTTAACCAAGATTCAGATATGAAAAACTTAATTTTTCCCAAGATATTTTGCTAGCTTTAAGGAAAATACTAAGCCCATGCTAATCCTTATTGGTTAAGGTTAACATGCTTGGCTTGGAGGGTTTCAAAAATTAGTTTTTATCAGACATCAAACATGCTTTTTGACAACAAACATACAAGGGAATGGCACATAACATGGATAGGGATGCTAATTTTACTAATGGCCTAAATAAAGAAAGTGTTATGCACTTTAACAAGAAAATGTTATGGATGCTAAAAATAAGAATGATTTATGCAAGTTAATGGGTAAATGTGCTTGAAATGTGTTAGGCTAATGGTTCATGCATAGATTAAGGATAACAAGATTCATGGACATGGCATAAAATGCATGAGCAAGAGATATTAAACTAATGAGGATGAACTGAGGTATTTTGCACATAAAAGGGGCATTAAGGCATCCAAATCTCAAACTACCACTACCAAATGCCACAATAATGCATGATAGTCCTAAGAGGGTGATAGAAACATGGAGAGCTCACTAAAATGATGAAGGTGCTTAAAAACAAAAAATATAAGTGATAGAGTCAGAAGTTATATTAACAAAACTTTAACTTTGGTTAAACAGATGGAGTAGAGATATGGCTTGAATTTCCCACTCTTTCCCACTCTTTCTTGTTGTTAATAAGCAAGAAAAAGTGAAAAATGATGAGGTTTTGGCTCTGGTATGGATGAGGGTGATTTTTGAAATATGTAAAGGTTGAGAGTAAGTGTTTTAGGCTATTTCTGGGTGGTGGGCAAAGAGCTACGGGATTTGTTTTTTTTTAATGTGTAGATGTGCTTTTGGAAGCTAAAACAAGCTAGAATCTAACCTTTCTCTGCTGAGATAGAAGTGGTCCATTTATACCAGTATTTTGGAGCAAATTTGAAGGTGTTTTTGGCCATTTCTCAAGGGGACAAGGTGATGTTAGCATGGCAACTATAGGGTGGTTGTAGGGACCAACTTGTTACCAATGTGATGGGCATAGGGTGGCTATTCTAGTTGATGGTGATATTGGTTAACAAGCTATAGAGTAGGGTGATCACGTGATGTTGACCTTTTTTGATCAATTTGGACCTTAAGAAAATGTTATGATTAATTCAAAAGTTTAAATTCGTAATCTGATATGTGTTTTAATCTTTGTTGATGCAAAAAAAATGATTTAAAATCAAGTTTTGGATCAATGGTGGAGGAGTCAAAAATTCTCAAACCATGAAAATGGCCTGCATGTTTCGATAGATGGCATAATGTATCGATACATTTGGTCCAAAAACCTTGATGGTATCGATACAATGAGCACTGTATCAATACTATGAACCATTGTATCGATACTACAAATCATTGTATCATACATGTTGATATATATCGATACATTTCTTTACAAAATGCATGTTTTGGTCTTGGCATGGCTTAGTATCGATACATGAGGTCCTGTATCGATACAAAGGCTCATATATCGATACATCTACATGTTGTATCAATACAAATAAGGACATTTCAAATTATTGGATCGTTGAAGCATTGTATCGATACGTGAGAACCATGTATCGATACATTTAAGTAAAATTATGAATTTTCTCATATCTTTTATCCCTAGACACCTTGAATTATGTCATTTGATGCCACATCTTTGCATTTACCTTCATATGATCCCTAGGCCTTTTTGACCTCCTAAAAATACTTTTTTTTGGGCGACAATGCCCTCTCTCACATCTCTGCTCCAGATTGCTAAAAATTAGCCTAGATAAAATAAGGTGTCTATAGCTGTTTGATCGTTGCTAATAATTAGGAACAGGGTAAAGATAAATAGACACTATTTTTTTAGGGTGGATTGATGTTTCCTAAAACACTAAGGTGTTAGGTTTTCTAAGGTTTGACCCCCTTAGGTAAGTACAGAGTAACATGGATTTTTTATATAAGTGCCGCCAGCTTGTGCGAGCTCTAACTTAAACTTAGGTGCCACTAGCTTATGGGCTTTGACTTGGACTGGGTGCCACTAGCTTATGGGCTTTGATATAGGTGCCGTTAACTCATGCAGGCTTTGACTTAAACAAGGTACCATCAGCCCGTGTAGGCTTTGACATGGGTGCCACTAGCTCGTGTGAACTTGGACTCACACTTGGGTGCAACCAGCTCGTGTGGGCTTTGAAAAGGGTGCCAGTGGCGTGTAGGCTTAAAAAGGGTGCCACTGACTTATGGGCCTTAAAAGGGTGCCACTGACTTATAGGCTTTTAAGGGGTGCCATTGATTTATGGGCTTTAATAGGGTGCCCATGATTTGTAGGCTTTAAAAGGGTGCCACTAATTTATGGGTTTTTAAAGGGTGCCATGGACTTGTGGGTTTTAAAAGGGTGCCATTGACTTGTTGGCTTTTAAGGGGTTTCATTGATTTATGGGCTTTAAAAAGGTGCCACTAATTTTTGGGCTTTAAAGCGTACTGACAAAGTTTCAACAAAACTTCTAATACAAGTTTTTCTTAACAGAAGTTCATAGCAAAATTTCCTGCTAAGAAAGGTTTTGGCACTAGTTCTTAACAAAATTCTTGACAAAGCTTTTGACAAAAGTTTCTTTGACGATCTGGACAATAGTTCTTAACACTAGCACTTTGACAGTAGTTGCTTGATAAAAAGGGTTTTGACATAAGGTGATGGGAAAAAAAGAACCCTACCTAAATGACACTTATTTTTCAAAACTTAGAGTTCTTACCAGGAATTCCTTGAGGTTGAGCAAACCTAGGTTAAAGTGATATTATAAAAATAATGTATGATGGTAATATGAGTGCATGATATGAAATGCTATCATGATTGCATGATGTGAAGTCTAATATAAGAGATAGCTATAGTTC
>JBBYHO010043951.1:0-10341 GCA_038382025.1 Adansonia gregorii
TTATTAAAAATAAATTAAAAAATAAAATTCAATTTGATTCAAATAATTTTAATTTTTAACTTTTGAAGCATAAACCAAATTGAATCAAATATAATTTAGTATTATCCAAACTGAATTCAATAAAAATCAAATCAAAATCTAACCAAACACCGTGTGAATCGAGTTTCAATCACTAGTGCAAGTACTTTCCCCATCTAGAGCTTCCCGAAGGTGCAAATACGATAACATCACAGAAAATTGATGATATTTATCCTTTTAAAAGGAAAAATCGAAGAACCAAAGAGAATGGCATTGTATTTTAACTGAAAGAACAGAAGCAGAAAAACCCAATTCCTTTTTCATCCAATGAAATCTTCAAGCATAGCCTGCTAAATGCTTCAACCTGAGTGAGGGGCAGACATTAAATCGAGTCATGTGCCATTATAATTCAAGCCCACCCATTGATGAAATCTTCAGCCATGGCCTCCTAAATGCTTCAACCTTGCTGAGTGGCAGACACTGACTCGAGTCATGTGCCATTATAATTCAAGCCCACCAATTAATGAGGATTAAACTATTAATAATCATTTCGTTTGGATCTTAATTCTTAACACTATGCCCGTGCAGAGACTTTTTATTTTTTAAAAAATATTTGTATTAAATATATATTTAAATATATAAAATAAATTAAAAAATTAAATATATTTATATTCAATACTATCCAAATCTAAATAATATAGCTGCCACACTGGGACTTACAGCACCCCAGTTTTTTCTTAACTAAACCAATGAGCATCGAATCCTGCATCAATTGTTTACCAGAAGTTCGAAATATATGAACGTTCACATCATCAACTTGCGAAGCACTTCTGTGCAAGAGTTTATAATGGACTAAACCGGAAAACACCTTTTTAAATTGGACGTGGATATTCATGACAATTGATCGGCAATCCACTATTGGTTTTAATTTCAACAATTTAAAGATGACCCGTTTGGCCATCTCCACTGATTTGCATAGTGCATAGTGAGTTATCTTGCATAGTGTGTTGTTTTCTTGGAGAGTCCAATATTAAATGCATGACAGATAAGCGAGCAATATCAATATGTTTGGTTACCGGCCCAGAATAAGATGCCCAAATTGTTTTAGCTGAAAAAATAAAGAGAATTCAGCCACGAGATTAATGATAATGTTGAGTTCCATTTAACAGCTTAATTAAAAAAACCGACAAAGGATAAACTGAAACATACACATGAAAGTTCTAACTCCAATTTTCTATCCCGGCAGATTCTTGGACATAACATTAAAAAACAAAGTTGTTGATTGTCACATCATCAAATGAATGTCGTAATTGGCTGTGGTTTTTAAAGCAGTTTGTGTTGAATTTAACACACACATGAATATGCTTTTTAAAAAGGTTGATAATTGCAATGAGACAAGGCAACCTTTGAAGCGTATTTGTCACGGGTGTGATAACTTATTGTAAAGTGTCAGGAAATGAACATGGAAAAAGAGACATATTCAGAAGTCCAATGTTTTCTGGATTAAATGCAGTCTTCAAATGACCGCATATTTGTTTATATACATATATATATATATGTATATATAAAAGAAGTCGAAGTCTAAAGATAAGTAAACGAGTTGTAACTGTTGTAGATATTGAGATTTAAATTTTAAATTTACTGAATATAATTTTTTAAAAATATTATATAAATAAGCTAAACTAAATTTTAGATTCAAATTTGATCCATTTTTTATATCAAAATTGGCCTCATACTCCATTAGTCAAGAGGATTACTTAGAGATCAAAGAGGAGGAAATCAGCACAACGAACAAATATCAGTTGAAAGCCAACCAGAAACATCATGTGGCCAAGCTTTAACATGAAAATATACTTAGCAGGACTGCCATTTATAGTGTGTAACAGTTAAAGAAAAGGGCATGGAAGCTAGCTGCCATCCATTATAGAAATCAAAGTTGCATGTGTTTTGCTTTATTCATTCACAAGAAATTCTCCATTTTTTCCCTAATGATTATGAGCTTTGTATGCTAATTATTTTACTCCAATTTTTTATTTTTTAAATTAATATTTATGTTTAATATATATATTCAAATAATAATATTATTTAAAAAATATTTTAAATACATAAAAAATTATAAAAAATTAAATATACTAATATTGATGCAAAGTTATTTTCACATTTCAAAATAATATGCACGTGTACAATCCTCCAACGCCCATCAGACAAGCAAAGGAAACATTGCACGTTAACCCACTTGCTGATAAGTCGTGTGTTGTACCGGCTGGTCATAGCTGAAAGCTGAACAGATTGTTGCGATCTAAGTCCTCAAGGCTTTAAACGGCAGAAGGTGATGAGGGCCCATTTTCAGTTGGGTGCGTCCACCATAAAATGATGAGCAAAAATTTGTTGGCTTAGCTATTCACATGCCAACAGTTGAGAAGGTTAATCCGATTTAAGTATAAAATCAGATATTGATATATATTATTAAATTTTTTAAAATTTTTTAATATATTTAAAAAATTTATAAAAATTTTATATTTATATTTAAATATATATCAAATATAATATTTAAAAAAAATAAAGAGTCAAAGATACGTAAATCAAGTTCATTATTTTGCAAGGCCCATTAGAATCATTATGGGTTGGCTTTGAGTTGTTAGTGGGTTCATTTACTTATTTATCTATACTAAAAGAAAGTTATATTTAAAAGACATCGAAGAAAACAAAAAATAAGAGTTAGATGAATTTATTTAGACACTCACATCACAACAACGTCGTTAATACTACTTCGGATGTTGGGGTCTTATGCCGCAATTTAAACAGTGATTACAATATGAATTTATTATTTATATTTATCGTAATTGATATATTTATTATAATTAATTATGATAATATTTTTATATTTAAAATTTCAGATTATATATATATATATTTATTTTTAGATTACAATCTCTTTTATATCCATTATTTCTATTCTAATACATTTTATTTAACCTCTATTACCAATTTACTTTTACATTATTTAGAAGGCCGGTTACACAATGAAATGCAATTATCTTTTTCTCATAAGTTAGGTTACATACTCAGAAGTTAGGTTTCTCATAATCAAGCAATTTTTGGGGGTATTATCCTTCTTTTTTAAATGTATTCATCGAGGGACTAACCTTAAGCTTTTCTTCGGCTTCATAGTATTTTCTTATTTAAGAACAAGGGCATATTTGATCTTCAAATAAGCTCAATTCTCAAACTATTGGGTGTTGCTGAATGCTGAGCTCAAGTCAACATTTGCACAGGAAAAGTTACTTGTACGACAACAAAGGCCCAAAAATGTAACCATAGAAGAATTAAATCAACCCCCCCCCCCCCACCATGTCCTCTTATCGATGCAGCAGCCTCATTGGCACAACTTTACGAGCAAACTAACCTTTCATAAGTGATAAGTCATCTTTGTGTCTTCAACATAGAAAAATGGGGAGGGGCTGGCTTTTGGCTTTTATCCTTTGGCAGATAATTTCAACAGAAGCGGCCATTACTGTGGGTGGTGGTGTTGGCATTAATATTGGCAATGCCGGTGGTGGTGGTGGTGGAGGTGTTTGGATTGGTGGAGGAATCAATAACGACAGCCCAACTCCATCTGGCCCTTTTGTGTCAAAGCTCATCAGTGCTTACACTGCTCTCCAAGCATGGAAATCTGCAATCACTGATGACCCATTGGGGATTTTGAAAACTTGGGTTGGCCCGGATGTGTGTTCTTATAAGGGGGTATTTTGTGCAGATCCTCAAGGTGCAAATGCAATGGATTCAGCTTATGGACCATTTGTTGTCGCCATAGATCTCAACCATGCAAATCTTCAAGGTACTCTCGTCAGGGAACTTTCAGTTCTTACTGATGTCTCAATCCTTCACCTTAACAGCAACAGGTTTTCAGGCACAGTTCCTGAAACTTTCAAAGACCTTTCATCACTTCAAGAGTTAGATCTCAGTAACAACTACTTCACTGGTACTTTCCCAATGGTTACTTTATATATTCCAAATCTTGTTTATTTGGACCTTAGGTTCAACAGCCTCTCAGGACCCGTCCCCGAAGAACTGTTCTACAGGAGACTTGATGCCATCTTTCTCAACAACAATCAATTTGAAGGTGAACTTCCACAAAATCTGGGTAATTCTCCAGCTTCTGTGATAAACTTGGCTAATAACAAATTCAGTGGGAACATACCAGCTAGTTTTGGCTTCATGAGCTCTAAATTGAAGGAGATTTTGCTGCTTAATAACCAGTTAACAGGTTGCATTCCACAAGGAGTTGGGCTGTTCTCAGAGATGCAAGTCTTTGATGTGAGCCACAACTCACTCATGGGTCATTTGCCGGACACAATATCTTGCCTGAGTGACATTGAGGTCCTCAATTTGGCACATAATAAACTCTCTGGGGAACTACCTGACTTGATATGTTCTCTAAGGAGCCTTATGAATTTGACTGTTGCCTACAATTTCTTCACTGGGTTTGGCCAGGAATGCTCAAGATCTTTCTTCAGGAATATGGGTTTTGACTTTTCGCTTAATTGCATCCCTGGGAGAGACATGCAGAGACCACAACCAGAGTGCTCGATGATCCCTGGAGGTGGGCTGAGTTGCCTTAGAATTCCTTCGGCACAGCCTCTAGTTTGTGGGGCATTGCTTGGAAATCTAATCTCATCATCTCCTTAATCTCATAATACAAGAAAGTAACTGCTCCTCTATAACAGGTTGGCGATGGCTGTCAATTCTGCCATTCATTAATAGCAATTCATGATTTGGAGCTTCCAAATCCATTGGTTCATGTATTTAGTTGCATCTTTGTTGTAATATCAGCCTTTGAATGGATAAGACATGCACAGGTATCTGAGAAAGGGATTTCTGAATATTATAATCATATATTTTGGTAGAAAATACTACCGTAATAGGATCTTGACTAACCCAAAAGAAAATCCGATTAAAATGACAGTATTTCGTTGTCCTATCTGTCTCATTTAGCGACATATTGTGATTTTCTATGCAATTGGCTCGTTTGTTCCAAATTCCTTAGTCCTCAGAATCTGAAAAAGGCTCAAAATTCGCCGGCAAAATGAGCCAATAATCTGCTTCAGTAACGTATGGGGCTAACTAGATAGAGGATGCCCGACGGCTGACCCTGAGAAAGTTTGAAAAGTAGCTAGCTTTTGAGCTTTGTCAATTCCTCAATTCATTTGGTTTATAAGTTGACAATCTGATAAGATTATATTAAAAGAGCAGTAAGATTCGTTTTACCCAAAGGGACTTGGTGATCAAAGCTTTTGCAAACTATATATGTTGAGTTTTATTGTGGATTTCACTGTATTGCAATACATTCCTTGTCTATGTTATTACTTTTCGTACGAGTATCGAAGATCAATATATATCTGAAATAAATATATTTAATTTTTTAAATTTTTTATATATTCGTATATTTGAAGAATTATATTTTTATATTTATAACGATAAAAATAACCGTACTACCGAAAAGAGAAGTGAAAGGCTTAAATTGCAATGATGAAGCACATTGAAACTTGAATCAACCATCCGAACAAATTGAATAGTTAAGATAAAAGCCGTTGAAAACAATTAAAGAATTAGAAGGTAACTATGAAAAACATAAAGGAAAACAATTGAATTTTTATCTACAGAGTTTCAATCTTTAAGGTATGAACCCAACAACAAAAAGAAATATTCCCCTGTACATTGTGTTTGACAAAACACAAACTAAAAGCATAGTCAAGCCATAGTTCGGAACGGTGTTTTAAGAAGTCGCATCGTATTTTACCCATTACGTAACATTCGTGATGCTATCAAATACCCTGAAGATGCGCTTGCCGTCTTTCTCGAGAACTTGGATTCAAGGGCTATCAAAAAAAGCAGAATCAAGACGATCAAAAAAACTACGTGAATTATATATTGTCATCCGAAAAAGAGCCTCCAAAACCAGAGAGGGGTGGGGAAGCTAAATAATTTGGGATTGGAAAAAGAGAACAAAGGTGCAAAATTTCCAGCTCTCTGCTCAAACCAACAGTGCTTTTACTGATGAAAAGCTGCAAACGAACTGGTTATCAATGCTGCAGCAGGGAAAATTTGCAGGGAAATTAAGGTATTTTAGTAAGGGTTTAAGAAGAGGAATCATGTTCGTCAAGGCAAAGCTCCTTCCAAAGTTTACGTGAGAAAAGTCGGCAAGCGTCCTTGCAGCATCAGCCATGCATGTCACATGCTGTATCCCAACTTGCACCACGGGCTTGCGAACCTTTGCTTCGCATTTGACGGTCGATCCCATAACAAATCCTTATGACAGGTGACGACCTTAAACTCAATGCAGAATCTCTTGAAACTCTCCTATCTATACAAAATTGGCCACCCTTTTTGATACTCATTGCAGCTTCAGCAATAGGGATACCATTATTGGGGCCATTCTCAGTGACAAGCTCAAACTGGTAGCCGAAGAAATCGATGGGACCCCGTTCTCGCCATGCCTCTAGACGACCCCATGGATTCCAGCTGCTGACAGAGACGCCATGAGGGCAAAGTATTAGCCATGCACCGGGGTTCGATCTTCAAGACACAGTCTGAGCCAGCAGGGGAGGGTACAAATGGAGTAATCATTGAGGCCGCTGCAAAAGGAGCGCCAGATAGATCATGTATCATTATCATCCATTCTTTCCTCTCCTTTCCTTGCCTTCCCTTTTCTCCTGATAATATTCTCGTCCATCCTCTATCTTGTTGGTAAACTCCGGTGGGAGGGATCTGGTTTCACAATTGACAGGTAAACAAATCAATCTATTAATACCATGAAAAATGAACATAAATTAAAATTGAAAAAATAAAATCAAAGTCAAGGTTGCTCCAACACGTTTTTGGACATGGATATCAGAATATGACCTTCAAGTGACCCCCTGAAACTTAAATATACCCGTGATAGATTCGTACTTATATCAAAAACTCATATCCGAATCCAAGTAACATTGATCAAAGTAACATGACTGAATCAAATTGGAATAACAACAAAAATAGCCATCAATACAGTTATAGCTGAACCTGAAAATTCGTCCAAAAAGCAGGGGGAAAAAAAGAGCAGTATTCTGAATAATATAGCTAAAGAGGAAGGAAGAGATAAAAACCTCTAAATATTCACTTATTCAGCCCTTGATTATTAGAAGAATCATGAACTCCAAATATTATACAGCAGGATCAAGAAGAATCTAACTGTTTTGATCAATGGGCATATGTGTGAAATCAGTAACAATATATCATTCTGCTTTCGGCTATGTTGTAACGACTCTTACTGTGTTTTAAGTGCTCGTGTCGGACGTTCATATCCGAAATGTATTATCTTACAAAAACTCTCCAAATATATAGAGAACTTTAAAAAAATTAAATATATTCGAATCGAACACTTACACTCGGAATTCGAGTAACATAGGTTATAGCTTTTACGTTGTGATTTTCCATATCGAAGGAAATCATGATCAGATTCTATAAACTAATCTAAAATCTTTACTTGAGCAACTATCATTTTTAAACGTTATAGTTCAGGTCGACCAATCCATTGATCTTTTTCTTCTCACAAAATCCTTTACATTTAAGTTTCTGTTAAAGCCAAATTCCAGAAATAGATAATGCCCAACCTAAAGGAAAATGACATAGACCCAAATCTAGGACCCCATTAGACAAGCATTTTAGCACACAATCCATGAAAACTCAGTAAGGTGCACCTTATTTGATAATGAAAAAGGGAAAAAAAAAATCTGAAAGTACATGCGGCATTAGTGGTAAGATAAGGTTGAGAGGTTGCGAGTATATTAAGAATATACTCGTAAGATAGGTTGAAGGCTGGCAAACCAATGTAAGGTACGTAGTATCTTCCCTACGTGAATTAATTAGATAAGATTAAGAGTTTAAGAGTACATTAAAAATATTACTCATATTGAATTCAAAAAAAAAAATAATGATGTCTTAATTACACTTTCCTTCAATATAACATCTTAATTTGTGTCATTATACACTCGTTGGCATTTTCAATCTAAAGAGTTATTATTATAATAATATCTTAACTCAATATAATTAAAATGATAATTTACATTTAATATAATATTATAAAGTTATTAACTAATTTTGAAGAAAAAGGCCTAATTGTGTAAGAATATTCGAATTTCAATTCTAATAATTTATTTTTCATTGCTATGAGAATTAAGGTGGATTAAAATTGTTAGAAGCAGTCACATAAATTGTGGAGTTTGCATGCGGATAACACAACTTATTCCTTTCTTCTCGGTAAATGTTTAAAGATTTTCGATAGGCACGTGCCTATTAAGGTGTTCATGATTGCATCGAGCTTAAGCATAATATTAACATTAAAATTATTTGTTCAAATTTAGCTCGATTCGAAATATGAGCTTTAAATTTTATTCAAGCTCATTTATATTTATAAATAAATCATTAAAGCCTTATATTTTTTTATAATTTATTTTTTTAAAAGTATTTTTTAAAATTTAATCATTATTAATTTAATATTTTTTAGTAAATTTAAAAAATAAATAATTTCACCTAATTTTTAATGTTACCTAATTTTTAATGTTTACTCTATAATATTATATATATATTTTATATAATAAAAATTACATAATATATAAAATATAAAATAAAAAATTACTATATATTATGCAATACTAAATTGGCTAGGCTAAGCCCAAGCCTTTAAAGGTAGAGTTAAGATCCCATTTTTAATCACATCTAATTTTTTTATCGAAATTTATTTTTTAAATTTAATAATTTTATTTAAATTTTTTTAAATATAGAATGAACTTTCAAACTTAAATAATCCTCAAACAAATCCAGTGCCTATGTTCACAGATTTGTTGTTAAAAATAAAAATTAATTTTTAAAGAAAAAAATAGAAATTGAGGAGAAAATAGACAGGGAAGGGGGATTTAAATCATGATTAGATCTCGAGTTTAAATTATGTTATTCTTTGAATAGGTTTAACTTCGGATTAGCGAGAGCGAGGAGAAAAAAAAAATTAGAAAGGGATGTTTTCGTTAGTAGGAATGAAGTCATGTAGGGCGCACGGGTGAAGAAAAATAGTGGAAAGACAGCTTGTTTCTCGAATGAGTCGGTTCACTTGAGGGGAAAAAATAAGATTGTTATAACAGGAAAAATCAACTGTCGGAATTCCAAATCATAATTGCTTCAATTACTTGTTTTTAGGCTCAAACCTTAATTATTTCAGCATAGAAATAGAACATAATCCATTCTATTTCAAATTGACCAATATATATATATTTTTCTGTTTCTATTTTGTCTTGCGTCAAAGGGAAAAGATCCTGCTGCCATTGGGCCTTGATTCCTTTGCTTGCCGTTCTGATGTCCAAGTTTCCAATCCCTGACTCAGTGTCAGTAGCCCAGAATCATCTCCCCGGACCAATTGCGTTACGCTGACCGTGCGAATTTAGGCGTAACAATGCAACATGGTTGCTGATAAGGCACGGTGTTATTAGACCAGAGAAGTTACGAAATCTTAATTGAGTATATAAGTTTTTATTAATTAGTGAGGATTGTTTTTTAGATAAAACTGTGATCTCTAATGGATTGAAGTAAATAATATATTCCAAGTTTGTGTGGATTGTGATCTCAATTAAGTATTCTTTGCTTTCTCCCTTTATCCAAAGATATTTGTTGACATAGGGTGCATATGAATTCTATCGCACTCTCGGTGGGATGAAATCCATATGCTTTTATTCTCAAGAAACCCGATAGAAAATTTTCCATTGTCCCTCTTGTTTTAACTGGAGGAGAAGGTCTAGCCAGCAACAGGACCCTCCGATGAGCATTAGAATGTTTTTTCATCTTATTTTAAATAGGTTTTTTAATCTCACTACTTCCGTTATTTTTAATTTCGTCACGTATAAACTCTTAATCATTTCAACACATCTCCGACAACTATCTCCATGCCCTTTTAACTTTTACTCTTTGCCGACAAGTCATGCTCTACCTCCCTAAGCCACCAAGTTATCCAACCGAAGAAACCATAAAAAAGAAACATAGCAAATCGTTAATTTATCATATAACAAAGGAAATAATTTATTCTAGAAATTGGCATAGGAAGAGCCGAAGAGGGTGGGGGGAGAAATGGGACCCCGGAGGACAAGTTGAGTTCCATGCAATGAAACCCTACCAAATTAATGAAGATATATGATCTATCTTTGCATTTTGCTTTCCATTTCTACAGTGAGTAATAGGCAGTAAATCTGTTTTAGTTTTAGGTAAGATAAAATGAAAATAATAATAACAAAAATTGATTTG
>JBBYHO010044003.1:0-10332 GCA_038382025.1 Adansonia gregorii
TTGGTTTCATAAGAAAAACTTTACTTCCCACCATTTCTAGAATCAAAGTTCATCTCTCAATTAGGATAACATGGATTCAGGGGATAATCTTCTTCCTTTTCATGATTAGGCATTAGAAACACATTCTCCTCATTGGGATAAATATATTGATGCTTTGGTTTCGAAAGAAAAACTTCTCTTCTACTAAATTTGGAATTATTGTTCATCTTTCAATTGGGATAATCATGGATTGACATACTAATCTCTTTTTTTTTAATGATTGGGCACCACAAGTTTATTCCACTCATTGGGATAAATGAATTGATGCTTTTGTTTCGTGAGAAAAACATCACTTCCCACCATTTTTTAGAGTCAAAGTTTATCCATCAAATGTGGTAAACATGGATTCACATAATAACCTCCTTTCTTTTCATGATTGGGCACCATAAGCGCATTCTCCTTGTTAGGATATACGAATTAAAGCTTTGGTTTCATAAAAAAACCTTCACTTCCTGCCATTTTCTAGAATCAAAATTTGTTTGTCAATTGGGATAATCATGGATTCATGTAAAAATCCCATTTCTTTTAAAAATGCGCATCACAAATTCATTATCTTTATTAGGTAAATGAATTGATGCTTTGGATTCATAAGGAAAACTTCATTTCCCGTCATTTTTTTAAATCAAAGTTCATTTGTGGATTGGGATAATCATGGATTCAAATGATAATCTCTTTTCCTTTCATGATTGGGCACCATAAACACATTCTCCTCATTGCGATAAATGGTATTGAAGCTTTGGTTGCATAATAAAAACTTCTCTTCCTACCAATTTTTTAATTAATGTTCATATCTACAACTGGTATAAACATGGATTCATATAATAATCTCCATTCTTTTAATGATTAGGCACCATAATTTCATTCCCCTTATTGCGATAAATGAGGTGATGCTTTGGTTTCATAAGAAAAACTTCACATCACACCATTTTTTAGAATTCAAGTTCATTTGTCAATTGCGACAACCATGGACTCACGTAATTAATCTCTTTCTTTTCATGAATGGGCACCATAAACATATTCTTCTCATTGGGATAAATGATATTGATGCTTTGGTGTCATAAGAAAAACTTCACTTCCCCTTATTTTTTAGAACCAAAATTTGTCTATCAAATGTGGTAAACATAGATTCACATGATAATCTCCTTTCTTTTCTTGATTCGACACCATGAACGCATTCTCTGTACTAGGATAAACGAATTGGTGCCTTGGTTTCATAAGAAAAACTTTACTTCCCACCATTTCTAGAATCAAAGTTCATTTATCAATTGGGATAAACATAGATTCGCATGATAATCTTCTTCCTTTTCATGATTGGGCACCATAAACACATTCTCCTTATTGGGATAAATGATATTGATGCTTTGGTTTTCAAAGAAAAACTTCTCTTTCTACCAAATTTGGAAGTAATGTTCATCTTTTAATTGGGGTAATCATGGATTCACATAATAATCTCCTTTCTTTTAATAATTGGGCACCACAAGTTCATTCTATTCATTGGGATAAATGAATTGATGCTTTCGTTTCATAAGAAAAACTTCACTTCCCACCATTTTTTAAAATCAAATTTGTCTATCAAATGTGGTAAACATAGATTCACATAATAATCTTCTTTGTTTTCTTGATTGGGCACTATGAATGCATTCTCCTTACAGGGATAAACGAATTGATGCCTTGGTTTCATAAGAAAAACTTTACTTCCCACTATTTCTAGAATCAAAGTTCATCTATCAATTGGGGTAAACATCGATTCACGTTCTTCCTTTTCATGATTGGGCACTATAAACACATTCTCCTTATTTGGATAAATGATATTGATGCTTTGGTTTCGAAAGAAAAACTTCTCTTTTACCAAGTTTGGAATTAATATTCATTTTTCAATTGGGATAATCATGGATTCAC
The DNA here is from genome assembly GCA_038382025.1 of Adansonia gregorii. Lineage (NCBI taxonomy): Eukaryota > Viridiplantae > Streptophyta > Magnoliopsida > Malvales > Malvaceae > Adansonia > Adansonia gregorii. Next base: position 1,939 of record JBBYHO010044003.1, read on the forward strand.
ATATTAATCTCCTTTCTTTTAATGATTGGGCACCACAAGTTTATTCTACTTGTTAGGATAAATAAATTGATGCTTTCGTTTTGAAAGAAAAGCATCACTTCCCACCACTTCTTAGAGTCAAAGTTTGTCTGTCAAATGTGGTAAACATGAATTCAAATAATAATCTCCTTTCTTTTCATGATCGGGCACCATAAATGCATTCTCCTTGTTGGGATATACTAAATGAAGCTTTGGTTTCATTAAAAAACTTCACTTTCTACCATTTTCTAGAATCAAAATTCATTTGTCAATTAGGATAATCATGGATTCACGTAATAATGTTGTTTCTTTTAATGAATGAGCACCATAAATTCATTCTCCTCATCGGGTAAATGAATTGATGCTTTGGTTTCATAAGAAAAACTTTATTCCCACCATTTTTTAGAATCAAAGTTCATTTGTTGATTTGGTTAATCATGGATTCATGTGATAATATCCTTTTCTTTCATGATTGGGCACCATATAAACACATTCTCCTCGTTGGGATAAACGGTATTGAAGCTTTGGTTTCATAAGAAAAACTTCTCTATCTACCAATATTTGAATTAATGTTCATCTTTTTGACTGGGATAAACAAGATTCACATAATAATCTCCATTCTTTTAATGATTGGGCACCATAATTTCATTCCCCTTATTGGGATAAATGAGTTGATGCTTTAGTTTCATAAGAAAAACTATGCTTTGCACCATTTTTTAAAATCAAAGTTCATTTGTCAATTACGATAATTATGGATTCACATAATAATCTCTTTTCTTTTCATGAATAAGCACCACAAACAAATTCTCCTCATTAGGATAAATGATATTGATGCTTTGGTGTCATCAGAAAAACTTCACTTCCCTTTTTTTGTAGAATCAAATTTTGTCTATCAAATGTGGTAAATATAGATTCACGTGATAATCTCCTTTCTTTTCTTAATTGGGCACCATGAACGCATTCTTCTTATAGGGATAGATGAATTGGTGCCTTGGTTTCATAGGAGAAACTTTACTTCCCACTATTTCTAGAGTCAAATTCATTTATCAATTAGAATAAACATGGATTCACATAATAATCTTCTTCCTTCTAATGATTGGGCACCATAAACAGATTCTCCTCATTAGGGTAAATGATATTGATGCTTTGGTTTTGAAAGAAAAACTTTTCCTTCAACCAAATTTAGAATTAATTTTTGTCTTTCAATTGGGGTAATCATGAATTCACATAATAATCTCCTTTCTTTTAATGATTGGGCACCATAAGTTCATTCTACTCGTTGAGATAAATGAATTGATGCTTTTGTTTCATAAGAAAAACTTCACTTCCCACCATTTTTTAGAATCAAAGTTCATATATCAAAAGTGGTAAACACGGATTCATGTAATAATCTTATTTTTTTGCATGATTGGGCACCATAAACACATTCTTCTCATTGGGATAAATGATATTGATGCTTTAGTTTCGAAAGAAAAACTTCTCTTCTACCAAATTTAGAATTATTGTTCGTCTTTCAATTAGGATAATCACGGATTCATAAACTAATCTCTTTTCTTTTCATGATTGGGCACCACAAGTTTATTCTACTCATTGGGATAAATGCATTGATGCTTTCGTTTCGTAAGAAAAACATTACTTCCCACCATTTTTTAGAATCAAAGTTCATCTATCAAACCTGGTAAACATGGATTCACGTAATAATCCCCTTTCTTTTCATGATTGAGCACCACAAACGCATTCTCCTTATTGGGATAAACGAATTGAAGCTTTGGTTTCATAAAAAAAACTTCACTTCCCACCTTTGTTTAGAATCAAAACTCATTTGTCAACTGGGATAATCATGGATTGACGTAAAATCTCATTTTTTTTAATGATTGTGCTCCACAAATTCATTCTCCTTATTGGGTAAATGAATTGATGCTTTGGTTTCATAAGAAAAACTTTACTTCCTACCATTTTTTAGAATCAAAGTTCATTTGTCAATTGGGATAATCATGGATTCATGTGATAATCTCCTTTCCTTTCATGATTGGACACCATAAACACATTCTCCTCATTGGTATAAATGGTATTGTTGATTGGGTTTCATAAGAAAAACTTATCTGTCTACCAATTTTTGAATTAATGTTCATTTTTCAACTGGGATAGACATGGATTCACATAATAGTCTCCATTCTTCTAATGATTGGGCACCATAATTTCATTCCCCTCGTTGAGATAAATACGTTGATGCTTTGGTTCATATGAAAAACTTCACTTCGCACCATATTTTAGAACCAAAGTTCATTTTTCGATTAGGATAATCATGAATTCACATGATAATCTTCTTTCTTTTCATGATTGGGCACCATAAACACATTCTCCGCATTGGGATAACTGGTATTGATGCTTTGGTTTCATAAAAAAAACTTTCTCTTTCTACCAACCTTTGAATTAATGTTCATCTTTCAACCGGGATAAATATAGATTCACATAATAATCTCCATTTTTTCAATGATTAGGCACCATAATTTTATTCATCTCATTGGGATAAATGAGTTGATGCTTTGGTTTCATAAGAAAAACTTCACTTCGTACCATTTTTTAGAATCAAAATTTATCCATCAAATGTGGTAAACGTAGATTCATGAGATAATCTTCTTTTTTTCTTGATTGGGCACCATGAACGCATTCTCCTTATTGGGATAAACGAATTGATACCTTGGTTTCATAAGAAAAACTTTACTTCCCACCATTTCTAGGATCAAAGTTCGTTTGTCAATTAAGATAAACATAGATTCGCATAATAATCTTCTTCCTTTTCATGATTCAGTACCATAAACACATTCTTCTCATTAGGATAAATGATATTCATGCTTTGGTTTCGAACAAAACTTCTCTTTCTACCAAATTTGGAATTAATGTTCATCTTTCAATTGGGATAATCTCAGATTCACATACTAATCTCCTTTCTTTTAATGATTGGGCACCACAACTTTATTCTACTCGTTGGGATAAATGAATTGATTCCTTCGTTTCATAAGAAAAACATCACTTGCCACTATTTTTTAGAATCAAAGTTCATTTATCGATTGGGATAATCATGGATTCACGTGATAATCTCCTTTACTCTCATGATTGGACACCATAAACACATTCTCCTCGTTGGGATAAATGGTATTAATGATTGGGTTTCATAAGAAAAACTTCTCTTTCTACTAATTTTTGAATTAATGTTCATCTTTCAACTAGATAGACATGGATTCAATAATAATGTCCATTCTATTAATGATTGGGCACCATACTTTCATTTCCCTCATTAGGATGAATGAGTTGATGCATTGGTTTCATAAGAAAAACTCCACTTTGCACCATTTTTTAGAATCAAAGTTCATTTGTCGATTAGGATAATCATGGATTCACGTGATAATCTCTTTTCTTTTCATGATTGGGCACCATATACACATTCTCCACAGTGGGAGAAATGATATTGATGCTTTGGTTTCATAAAAAAAACTTCTTTTTCTGCCGATTGTTTAGTTAATGTTCATCTTTCGACTGGATAAACAAGGATTCACATAATAATCTCCATTCTTCCAATGATTGGGCACCATAATTTCATTCTTCTCATTGGGGTAAATGAGTTGATGCTTTGGTTTAACAAGAAAAACTTTACTTTGCACCATTTTTTAGAATCAAAATTTATCTATCAAATGTGGCAAATGTAGATTGATGAGATAATCTCTTTATTTTTTCTTGATTGGGCACCATGAATGCATTCTCCTTACTGGAATAAATGAATTGATGCCTTGGTTTCATAAGAAACACTTTACTTCCAGCCATTTCTAGGATCAAATTTCATCTATCAATTGAGATAAACATGGATTCGCGTAATAGTTTTCTTCCTTTTCATGATTCAGCACCATAAACACGTTCTTCTCATTGGGATAAATGATATTGATGCTTTGGTTTTGAAAGGAAAGCTTCTCTTTCTACCAAATTTGGAATTAATGTTTGCCTTTCAATTGGGATAATCTTAGATTCACATACTAATCTCCTATCATTTAATTATTGGGCACCATAAGTTTATTCTACTCGTTCGATAAATGAATTAATGCTTTCATTTCGTATGAAAACCATCACTTCCTACCATTTTTTAGAATCAAAATTTGTCTATCAAATGTGGTAAACATAGATTCACATGATAATCTCTTTTTTTTTCTTGATTGGGCACCATGAATGCATTCTTCTTACTGGGATAAATGAATTGATGCCTTCGTTTCTTAGGAAAAAGTTTACTTCCCACCATTCCTAGAATTAAAGTTCATCTGTCAATTGGGATAAACATGGATTGACGTAATAATCTTCTTCCTTTTCATGATTTGGCACCATAAACACATTCTTCTTATTGTGATAAATGATATTGATGCTTTGGTTTTGAAAGAAAAACTTCTCTTCTACCAAATTTGGAATTAATGTTCGTCTTTCAATTGTGATAATCATGGATTCACATACTAATCTCCTTTCTTTTAATGATTGGGCACCACAAGTTTATTCTACTCGTTAGGATAAATGAATTAATGCTTTCGTTTTGAAAGAAAAGCATCACTTCCCACCACTTTTTAGAGTTAAAGTTTGTCTATCAAATGTGGTGAACATGGATTCACATAATAATCTTTTTTCTTTTCATGATTGGGAACCATAAACGTATTCTCCTTGTTGGGATATACTAATTAAAGCTTTGGTTTCATTAAAAAACTTCACTTCCTACCATTTTCTAGAATCAAAATTCATTTGTCAATTGGGATAATCATGGATTCAGGCAATAATCTCATTTCCTTTAAAGATTATGAGCCACAAATTCATTCTTGTCATTAGCTAAGTGAATTGATGCTTTGGTTTCATAAGAAAAACTTCACTTCCCACCATTTTTTAGAATCAAAGTTCATTTGTCGATTAGGATAATCATGGATTCACGTGATAAGCTGCTTTCATTTCATGATTGGACACCATAAACGCATTCTCCTCATTTGGATAAATGGTATTAATGATTTGGTTTCATAAAAAAAACTTTCCTTTCTGCCCATTTTTGAATTAATGTTCATCTTTCAACTAGGATAGACATGGATTCACATAATAATCTCCATTCTTTTAATGATTGAGTACCATAAGTTCATTCTACTTGTTGGGATAAATAAATTGATGCTTTCGCTTCGTAAGAAAAACATCACTTCCCACCATTTTTTAGAATCAAAGTTTGTGTATCGAATGTGGTAAACACGGATTCACGTAATAATCTTTTTTTTTTCATGATTGGGCACCATAAATGTATTCTCCTTGTTAGGATAAACGAATTGAAGTTTGGTTTCATAAAAAAGTTCACTTCACACCATTTTTTTAGAATCAAGATTCGTTTGTCAATTGGGATAATCAAGGATTCATGTAATAGACACTTTTCTTGTAATGATTGCAGGCTACAAATTCATTCTCCCTATTGGTTAAATGAATTGATGCTTTGGTTTTATAAGAAAAACTTCATTTCCTACCATTTTTTAGAATCAAAGTTCATTTGTCGATTAGGATAATCATGGATTCATGTGATAATCTCCTTTCCTTTCATGATTAGACACCATAAACACATTCTCCTTATTGGCATAAATGGTATTGAGGATTTGGTTTCATAAAAAAAACTTCTCTTTCAAACCCCTTTTGAATTAATGTTCATCTTTCAAATGGGATAGACATGGATTCATATAATGATCTTTATTCTTTTAATGATTGGGCACCATAATTTGATTCCCCTGATTAGGATAAATGAGTTGATGCTTTGGTTTCATAAGAAAAGCTTTACTTCTTACCATTTTTTATAATCAAAGTTCATTTGTCGATTGGGATAATTATGGATTCACATAATAATCTCCTTTCTTTTCATGATTAGATGCCATAAACATATTCTCTTTATTGGAATAAATGGCATTAATGATTTGGTTTCACAAGAAAAACTTCACTTTCTACCCATTTTTGAATTAATGTTCATCTTTCAGCTGGGATAGACATGGATTCAGATAATAATCTCGATTCTTTTAATGATTGGGCATCATAAATTCATTCCCCTTATTGGGATAAATGAGTTGACGCTTTGGTTTCATAAGAAAATTTTGTTTGTTAATTGGAAAAATCATGGATTCATGTAATAATCTTGTTTCTTTTAATGATTGCGTGCCAAAATTCATTCTCTTTATTAGGATAAATGATATTAATGCTTTGGTTTTGAAAGAAAAACTTCTATTTTACCAAATTTGGAATTAATGTTCATCTTTCAATTGGGATAATCACAGATTCACATACTAATCTCCTTTTTTTTTAATGATTGGGCACCATAAGTTCATTCTACTCATTAGGATAAATGAATTGATGCTTTCGTTTTGTAAGAAAAACATCACTTCCCACCATATTTTAGAATCAAAGTTCGTCTATCAAATGTGGTAGACATGGATTCATGTAATAATCTCCTTTCTTTTCATGATTGGGCACCATAAATGCATTCTCCTTATTGGGATAAACGAATAGAAGTTTGGTTTCATAAAAAAATTCACTTCCTACCATTTTTTAGAAACAAAATTCGTTTGTCAATTAGGATAATCATGGATTCACGTAATAGTCTCATTTCTTTTAATGATTGCGTGCCCTAAATTCATTCTCCTCATTGGGTAAATGAAATGATGCTTTGGTTTTAAAAGAAAAACTACACTTCCCACCATTTTTTAGAGTCAAAGTTCATGTGTTGATTGGGATAATCATGGATTCACGTGATAATCTCTTATCCTTTCATGACTAGACACTATAAACATATTCTCCTCATTGAGATAAATGGTATTGATTATTTGGTTTCATAAGAAAAACTTCTCTTTCTACTGATTTTCGAATTAACGTTCAATTTTCAACTGGGATAGACATGGACTCATATAATAGTCTTCATTCTTTTAATGATTGGGCACCATAATTTTATTCCTGTCATTGGGATAAATGAGTTAAAGCTTTGGTTTCATAAGAAAAACTTCACTTCCTGCCATTTTTTAGAATCAAAATTCGTTTGTCAATTGGGATAATCATGGATTCACGTAATAATCTCGTTTCTTTTAATCATTGCGTGCCACAAATTCATTCTCCTCATTGGGATAAATGATATTGATACTTTGATTAATGTTCGTCTTTCAATTAGGATAATCATGGATTCACATACTAATCTCTTATCTTTTAATGATTGGGCACTACAAGTTCATTCTACTCAATGGGATAAATGAATTGATGCTTTTGTTTCGAAAGAAAAACATCAGTTGCCACCATTTTTTAGAGTCAAAGTTCATCTATCAAATGTGGTAAACACGGATTCACATAATAATATCCTTTCTTTTCATGATTGGGCGCTATAAATGCGTTCTCCTTATTAGGATAAATGAATTGATACTTTCATTTTGCAAGAAAAACATCACTTCCCACCATTTTTTAGAATCAAAGTTTATCTATCAAATATGGTAAACACAGATTCATGTAATAATCTCCTTTCTTTCCATGATTGGGCATCATAAACGCATTCTCCTTGATGGGATAAACGAATTGAAGTTTTGTTTCATAAAAAAAGCTTCACTTCCCACCATTTTTTAGAATTAAAATTCATTTGTCAGTTGGGGCAATCATGGATTCACTTAATAATCTCGTTTGGTTTAATGATTGCATACCATAAATTTATTCTTCTGATTGGGTAAATGAATTGATGCTTTGGTTTTATAAGAAAAACTTCACTTCCTACCATTTTTTAGAATCAAAGTTCATTTGTCAGTTGGGATAATCATGGATTCACATGATAATCCCCTTTCCTTTCATGATTAGACACCATAAACATATTCTCCTCATTGGGATAAATGATATTGATGATTTGGTTTCATAAGAAAAACTTCTCGTTCTACCAATTTTTGAATTAATGTTTATCTTTCAACTAAGATAGACATGGATTCACATAATAATCTCCAGTTTTTTAGTGATTGGGCACCATAATTTCATTCCCCTTATTAGAATAAATGAGTTGATGCTTTGGTTTTATAAGAAAAACTTCACTTCCCACTATTTTTTAGAATCAAAATTCGTTTGTCAATTGGGATAATCATGGATTCATGTAATAATCTCATTTCTTTTAACAATTACGCACCACAAATTCATTCTCCTCATTGGGATAAATGATATTGATGCTTGGTTTTTGAAAGAAAAACTTCTCTTCTACCAAATTTAGAATTAATGTTCATCTTTCAATTTGGATAATCATGGATTCACATACTAATCTTCTTTGTTTTAATGATTGGGCACCATAAGATCATTCTACTCATTAGGATAAATGAATTG
>JBBYHO010044014.1:0-10331 GCA_038382025.1 Adansonia gregorii
ATCGTAAGGCAACAAGATGGCCTAATGATTTTTTTACTCTAATTTTTAGTGTATGAGACAATTTCGGCCCTTATAAAAACTTGCTAGACTTTGCTTATTGGTGTATTGACTTCTCTAATGTTTATTTTGATCCAACAACTTTTTCCATCGATTATCGCATTCACTTTCGATTTGGCATGGTTAGAAAGTGGATTGGCTCCAATACTTGGTCCAAACCCTTGCTCGACCTTGATCACCTTTTTCTAGTAAATCGTATACCTTTTTCTTAAATGATGTGCAATTCTCAATAGAATGACCCTTTGCTCTAGCACGTACTCATAATAGGCATTCTTATCGTACCACATGGGATATGGTGGTGATCTTGGGTTTGTGAATACCATGGCCACTAATTAAACTGCCAATAAATAAGAATAAATCTCTTTGTAAGAGTAAGGAAGTGGCTCAAAGCACTCCCTTTCTCAAGGCATTTGTTGAATTTTTAGAGCTCTTGCATTATTCATATTGTGAGGTTGTGTAGCCTAGGTCATGTTTTGAATACGATTTGATGCAAAACTCATTGTCGAAATAAACCTGACAGAATAAACTAGTTACGGTGCTAATGAGTAAGGGTTAAAACCCAAATTTAACATGGTCGAGGGATAAAACGTTTGCTTCAGATACGAATTTCAATTAAACCTAACATGACTTTCACTAACAGCATTTATCTTCTTCTCTATACCCTTATTTATTGGCTTCTTGATCGACGTGGACAATTCTCCAATGGAAAACATGCCACTTTTGATAGCATTATCGATCATTTCGTTGGTATAACCATATCGATAAAATTTTTTGTGGCATTTCTTACTAGCCTTTCACAGTAAGCAGCTTGCAGTGTGCTGACAAACATGACCATCATTTCTTTTTTTGTTAAAGATGGATGAACCTGAGTTGCCTCCTGTCTCCACCTTTGAGCATGTTACCTAAAACTCTAAAAGGCTTTCTTTCCTTGTTCATAAGGGAGAGATGATTTGGAGCCCAATCAAGTATATGCTTATATTGGTCAAATGCGAGCTAGATTTTTGTATATCTAAATTCTCATGGGATAAGCTCTATGTACAATCAAATAAATGCCCAAGTCAGACTGTCTTGAAAGTAATGATTTAAAAATTTCTCATTCTCTTCATACCTAGCCATTTTACAGCAATACATGTGAAGGCGGGTAGTGGGTTGGTAGTCCCATTATACTTTTCAAAATTCAACACTTTAAACATAGGCAAGATAACGATACTCAAAACTAGCTCAATGATTTTGCATCCACGATCCCAAATTTATCACTTTCTTCAACTTGAAGGCATTTCTCTAATGACTAATATTTATTCAAGTTTTTGTCATTTTCTAATGACTTCTTTTCTTTTTCTTATTTCATTTACTCATTGAGGTCTAGAATTATTTGCCTTGTCGATGAAGAGCCCCCATATTGAAATCCTTAAACCATATGAGATGCAATTATAGGGTTGATATGAAAGCTAAGTTGGTGGAATATTTGTTGCCGAAGGATGTTGTCCATGCAATGCCCCTTCTTAAGCATTGGCGGCATCAATAACATCATTCAAATTACTTTCAAGATTAGTCGATTCTTTTCCAGCATTGATTGTGCTTGTTTGTAATTTTTCTTTCAATACCTTGGACAAGAGCTTAGTTAATTTAGCAATCTAAGCTTGGAGTTCTTTATTCCTAATAAGTGATTGCTCTTAAGACTGAGTTTAAGTCTCTCAATGCAGGCTTGGTGATCGTTTTCCATTGCTTTTTGATGATTACAAATGTTATAATTATGATAAACTATAGGTTTCATGTTTTAAAGCACTTTCACTTTAAATTATTACTAGATTAGACTTTTATGTTATGAACATGTTTGATGTGATGAAATTAAGTATACGATCATGAAGATAAATGGCCATGAATAAAACAACAAAAAATATTTCAATATGCAAATGCAAAAGAGATAATTGGATAAAAGGGTAAGCTCCACTAATAGCATTTTTCATTAAAGCAATAAAATCTCTCGATTACACATGATTACATCTAGAAGTAGCTGACACGGTTACATTGCCTAGTCATATGTTCCAAGAAATATAATAATTCTCGTTCATGGGCTCCGATGGGCAAAATATTGAATGTCAAGGATCGTACCAGTCTATCATTTGTTTTGCTTCCAACTAGACTACTAAATCTGCTCAGTGGGATGGCCATAATGATCTTGATGGTTTTGGCGTCTTTGATCAATTAACTATAGCCACTCTTGCTCTCACGAAGGTTGCCCTTTCTTATTTGAGCTCCCACCTAAATAATTCCATCTTAGAAGGAAATCCCTTAACTACAACTTATGATGTTCTGACGATAAACAAAGGTAAAGAGTCATTGATGCGACGGATCCCCCATTCATCATATCCTAGGGTCATGCCACTTCTCCATACAATGAGTTTGTTTCCATGCATAAAAGACTAGTTAAACTTTTGACTTGTAATCAAGTTTGCCATAGTCAAAATCTTATAGCTCTAGGTCTTGGATAAAGAGGATGAATTGTTGGCACTATAATTATAGGAAGACCAGAATGGATACATAGCTAGTGGTTCCCTATTATTCCATGAATAGTACATAAGTATAATCTCTGCTTAGGTATTTGATTATTTATGGTAAGAACCAAAAGGCTTTCCATGTCACCTTTTCTCCATAAAGATTTTAGAGTTTGTATACCTATTGCTCTTTGAACTTGTCCTTAGTCTATTCCTAAGGACCTTAGAGATAAGGACAAAGTTAGACAAGAAGTTATATGACCCTTTCTTTTCTTCAGGAAGTGACCGACCAGCCAGATATAAAGAGGTGACGTGTACCCAATGAAATGACCTATACCAATTTTCTTGTAAAAATTGAAAGTTGTGATGGTTTTAGCAATGATAGCAGATGCGAGATTGATGTTGCAACATAATCAAGTGAAGAGATCTACTACAGTAGCCCTAAATAGCCTAACATTTTTAAAAATATGACTAAACCATATATTGCTAGAGCATAACTATCTTGAATCTTCCAGTGGTCAACGGTATTCGCCATTGCTTTCTTTAGGCTAACCCATGAGATGCACTCATCACTCTTCTTCATCTTGATGTGACTTTTAATCCAAGTCTCATTGCATCGAGAATCTAGGCTAATTTCTTCTTAAAGGTTGGGGGTCGCAAAGCCTTGCAATATATTCTATCAATCTTGGCTTTCGTAATATTTAAGTAACATGGTGTCTTCATCTATTATGGGAACCAAATCATGTGCAACATTGATATGTTGGATTTTAAAACTAAGATGTTGCTTGCAATAGGCCAACATCAAAATAGACCTAAAGCAAAAAGGCAATGTCTCTATATCTCTTATTAAATAATTCCCTTTTGGTATTATCCTAACTTGTCCATATATGCTTTAGATCTTGGTAATCATTCTGACAGTACCTTATCTTGATCCTGTCATGCATTGTTAATATACTCAGGTTTAAAAATGTCTTCATTTTCATGTTAGCAATGCTCAGACCATCCTCGAACTTCCTTAAAAGGCTTTAGATTTGAAGTGGACTATTGTTTAATGACAGACACCCTTTGATGAACATTGAACCTTTGGCCAATTAAACCATGTGATGATGATTATGATGCAATGATGCATGCATAAAAAACAAGTAAAAAAAGGAAATGAGTTAGTAACCATACGAAATAATAGGCACAATGATAAAGGAATAAAAATAATAGCAATAAAAGTGCATTACAAAATTTGTCCTAAGAATAGGTGATACGATGCCTAGAGGCAAACATGATGATGATGAATGTTGAGACATCAAACGAACAATATAATGGCTTGCTCACATCAAAAATTACCTTTCAATGAGGTAATATGATACCTAACAAAGGCTAAAACTAACCATTTAAGTGGTGATGTTCGAGTATAGGTTATGGCTAATTTGGTCATATATAACTTTTTTTTTAGGGTGTTGTAGGTGATAGCATTCATTTTCTATCTCCCACTTATTGAAGAAGGTTAGCCTAGAATATAACAGCAGACCTTAAAAATGATCATGAAATAAAATGATAAATGCGGGTGACAATGTTCATCCATTAACGCCTATATAACCATGGTATATAGGAATAAACATAAAAAGTGTTTCTCGAGTGAACTTATTCTCTGGGTTATTCTAGCAATAATCCAATATGGTTTAACATTGTTTAGCTCATAGAGTTCACTATATGAGTATAAGTTGATGCCTAATTCAGTACCAAAATCACTCATTCATTTAGTAAGGATAGATGAGGCACCCTAATGCTAGGCCCTTCACGAGTTTTGCAGAATGGGTTTGATCTAGTGGATGTATTTTTCTATGCAAATGCAGAGGGGTACTCACTAAAGATATAGGTAATTCATACCCTGAAAGGTTTTTCCATGCCTATGTAAGGGATACTAACAAAGGTGGATGGCTCATTTCCCCTAACAGTTAGGGCATTAACCTCACCATTGTGTTTGATAGGAATCTAGTGCAAATGCAAGTTCACGGTGTATGTTAGGAAAATAATCAAACCTTTTGTTTTACTCCTATATTACCATACTTATTTAAGTTGATATTTATTCGTGAATGAAATAGTCCCTGACGACCATAAGGCAAAAACCATAAATGATAAAAGGTTAATGATAAAGGTGAAAAGGGATTATACCCCAAACAAAAAAGGAATTCAAAAAAGCCAAAGATTGAGCAAGATATAGCTAGTGATAGGCTTAAGTCTCTAATCTATTCCCTATTGGAGTTGCTAATCTGTTGCCACATGCCTACCTTTAAAACTTTGAACAATTTGAAGGGTTTAAAGCATGCAACTTAAAAAATATATGATGGTGATGGTGGTCGAGCCTTTAAGTTATCCTATGATTGGGATTTGAATTAAGCATGGTAGTATGAATGGGGGAAAAACTGTTGAGACTAATCACTCATCCAACTAGTCTTGGATGACCACCATGTAGTGGCCATAAACTTGGAGTGGCCACTGATCATTTTGAGCTAGGCAGGATCAAATGCCTATTGAACAATATTATTAATTATGAAACTCAAAACATTGACCTTATGGTCTATAAAGTCTAAAGATTCATTGGTTGGGTTCAGGATTCGGTTACGAATAAGGAAGGAATAGAACCCCCACGATGCATGAAATTGATAGCTACTAACTATGTGTCACTTTGATTTCAGCTTAAACAGTTCCATTTGGTCATCATTTAGATTTAACCCTTTTTAATGCATGAAATTTTGTGAAAAATGTAAATCAAGGTTTTGAAAAATAATTTGACATATATACGTGCCAAAGGTAATAAAGAGCATAGGGATTTTTTTATGAAAACAATTTTTTGATTAAATTTTTAAAAATTTGGATATTCCATATTAAGCACTAGATAGATACGAATACGGAACATTACGTTGCATATTTTATTGGAAAAAAATTTTAAATATGAATGCACAGTAGTCACTGCAAAAAGGAAATATGTTACTAAGATAAGAAAAAATGTAATAATATCATAAACAATAATTGCAAACAAAGGAAAGAAAAAAAGGGATAATCAAAATGTATCTTATAATTGTCTTTGAGTACTGAAGAATAACCAGGATGACAGTTTAAAGGTGAGTTTGAATCTGGTGGTAATTTGAAGGATAAAAAAACTTTTAATTAAAAGAATTCAAGGCATCCGGATGAGAGAAAATTTTTAGATTTTGAGATAAAAACACGACTAGACTATCCCTTCAAAGAGGTAGGGTTGGGGTATCAGTAAAGATAAAGTTATGAAAACAATTAGGAATAAGGAAAAAATTTGAGTTTTTTTATGAAAAATGAGGTTGGAGTGTCCTCTCAAAGGAGTGGGGTTAGAGTAACCCAAATATGAAAATTTTTTATGATTTAAAAGAATAATTAAGAATCTAAAATAAATTTGATAGAAAAAATTCAAGTTTTTTATTGAACAATGAGGTTGGAGTATCCCTTTGGCGTAATAGGGTTAGAGTATACCTAAAGATGGAATTTTTTTATGTTTTACAAGAAAAGTTTTTCTTAAAAGGTTTTGAAAATGGAAAATTAAGGATTTCTATAAAATATATTTTTGTCTTAGGCCTTGATCTGAGCCTTAAGGATTCATATAGTAGGAATTAGATGCACTTCGAAATGTTTGAATGTTTCTATAAAGGCATTTTGAAATTGTGTTAAAAATAGGGGACAACATCACATCGTTTCCCTTCTCGAATTTTTTCAGTGTACATCTAAAAGCTTCAAAGGGTAATGAGATGCAGTTGGAAAGGTAACTCGATGAGAACTAATATAAATATATTTTAAAATTCCTAGACAAAAATTTTCTAGGTAGAATTAATTCTTGGAATTAGGCTTATTTCAACACTGGCAACAATTACAAGGGAAATAGTGTAATGGACTTTGAAAAATAATTTTCGTCTCATCAAAAATTGTTAGATCATGAACAACACCTTTCTATAAAGGGAATTTCATAAACTTTAAAAAAAATCAAAAATTTAAGAAAAATCATCTGGTAGGCCAAACTGGCCTAAATAGAATATAACATGCTAGTTCTAGAGGTTCTAGATAGTAGAGGTTCAAAAAATCATAACCTTCTCATTTGGAATGATCAAAGGGCGAAAAAGGCATCGTTAGAAAGGGATTTCGATTCCCTTAAGGGTAAAATATCTGAAAATTCTAAAAAAATAATTTATGACTTGAAAATAATTTTTTAAGCTCAGACTATGGTGTTGCTAGAGTAAAAATAAAGGAGTTATTCGATATTTTCAAGTTTTTTCGAGATAGACTTGAATTTAGGACATCCAAACATCCATGATAGAAAAAGATAAATAACATAGGCATCATAAGTTCATTCCAGAGTCCTGGAGTAGTTTGGGACCATGAAATAACTCGCTGATCATTTCACTAAAGAGGTTATTGTATTCAAGATCAAGGCTTAATACTTTAACAAAAGAAAATAGCATTTTATTTTCGTGAGTCCCAATTTAATAAAAACATTAAATCTATGCTAGTCCCCATTATTTGAAGGTACATAGAGTTAACTTGGATGCTTTTTTTGAAAATTAGATTTTTAGCAAACAATTAAGCATGCAAACATACAAAGATGACATTTTGACATGGAAAAGATGAAAAAAAATGCAAGGAGGTGACAAATAAGGTAAATGAAAATGATAACTCTATGAATGGCATGAAAAATCATCTTATGAAAGATGGCATAAACATATTTAAACAAAGAAAAGCATGTTGGAATTTTCAAGATGGCATTCTTATACCATGAAACTTCTTAAGATGTAGGAAATTGCATCAACATACGAAATGCATGTTATGAAAAACATTCAAGCATATGTTAAACATATGAAAATAGATAAAACATGATAGAAAATGCATGAATAAAGGGTTGTTTTGATGACATAATAAAAGATAAGATATTTAGCCCTACCATGCAACATCATCAAGAGAACACTGACATCCTAAGGCTACCATACATAAGGAAGTAATAATGCCTGGGAATCTTAGAAGGGTCATGATAATATAGAGAGGTCAACGAGATGATGAAAATGTTGATAAATCAAAGAATATGCAAAGTTAGATAAGGAAAATATTCCAAAAGTTTAAAGCTTCAACATTTTCTCTGAGCAGTGATTTTGAACTTATTTTTTTAGGGTTGAACAGCAAAAAGGTGATGAAAATGAGTGGCTTTTTAGTTAAGTATGGATAAAGGGTGTTTTGAGAGGGAATATAAGTGAAATAGAGGTTTTTGGAAAGATTTTTGGTGAAGAGTTTGAGGGGTTCTAAAAATGGAAAAGAGTTTTTTGGTTTTTAGTGGTTGAGGAATATTGAAGGAATGTTTGGAAATAAGTGTTTTTCTTGCTGAGAATGTTTTTTTATAGGGTTCCTCCATCAGCTAAGTCTAAGATTGGCTTATATAGCCATATAACTATAAAGAATAAAGATGCAAAAGAAAAAGGCATTTTGGGTTTTAGTGCATGTCCTTCATGCAGAGATTAGGTATTACGCTCAGTTGCCATGCAAACCCATTAGTGTACTCAGCCAAAGTAGTAGATCAAGGCTACTTTATGCAATTAAGGATTGAGAAAATTTAGCCTTACCTTTTGGTAAATTGCATAATGTCATGAAATATCCCTTTTCATTGGCTATTTGGGCTCAAAATTTTGTTTAAATCTAGTCACAAGCCCAAAGATAAAGCCTGGTGTGAATTTTGATGATTTTTTATGCATAAAATATGTTTTAATCGAATTTTGCATTAAACTGCAATGGATAAAAAATAGCTCGAACTAGGCAAAAATGCCTTCGTGTATTTATATAAAACATTACGTATCATGCACAAGGCAATTTTTACCCATAAGTATCGATACAATGAAGTATGTATCAGTACCAAGAGCAAAAAATGTTTCCAATTTCGAGACTTAAAGGCTTGTATCGATACTCCATGGATTTGTATCAATACTCAAGCTTGTGTATTGATACATTTTACCAAAAATCACAACTATAGTACTGCCAAGGCTTGTATCGATACAATCATGATAGGTATCAATACACCTCAATAGGTTTCACGACCAACCCTTATGTATCGATACTACACATAAAAATTCAAAATTTTGGTGATGCAAAAGCCTTGTATCAATACTTATGCACCTGCATAACTTGCACATACCGATGGCTTCTTGAGTTATCGCACCGAGACTTATGTACTGAACTGAATGACTCTAGTGACACCCCAAATATTGACCTTTGATGCCATATTTTTACATTTTTCTTTAATATGATCGATATACATTTTAGACCTCCCTAAAAAAATTTTTTGCATGGCATCGTGCCGCCTAATAGTGTATGGTGACACAGCAGCTGATAGTTATCCCTAGTTTATTTTTTATTTTTTTTGATTCTATCACCTTTCAATTAAGTCCTAAGATGCTAAATTTGGCCAACATAATGCACAAAAGATAGAGGCATATGTGGATGACATGATTGCTAAGTCACCAAGAAAAGAGGATTATGTAATGAATATCTAAATGCTTTTTGAAAATTATAGACACCTAAAGCCATCTAAGCTTTTTTTTCTTGATAGTCCTAAATATCTAAAACTAAGAACCTAGTAGTCATCATTGTAAAGGTCGACTTCCTTTAGGCAAATAAGGCATTTTCAAGACTAGTTGAGTCATGCCTAAATGACCGCATATGCACATGATGGAAAAAGTACAACTTAAGGCTCATAGAATAAATCCTGAATACTTTCCTTGTTAAATTTATAAATTCATTTTTGAATAAGATGTCATGGTTAATTTTTCATTTTTAGGTATTTTTGAGATTTTTTATGAAATTTAAAGGATGACTATTGCATATTTTTACCGACACTCATGTAGTATTTATGTCGATAATTACTTTAAGAAATCTAAAATGTTCAAGAAGAATTTGTATTGGCATTTTGTACCATGATGTGTCAAATTTATTAATTAAATTTGAATTTTTCACAGTACTGTGAGAGTCAAGCTCGTGAAGTTTTCTGGTAAAATTTCTTTCGGATTTTAGGTTGTCATCTTCATTACTTTTATTGATTAATATTTTAAGTAATGTGTTAAATTTAATTCATTTTCATAAATTTAAATGTATTTTCGACTTTTTTCATCTCCAAAATGCAAACTTCTTCTTATTTATAAAATTTTTTGGAGTTTAGAATTTTAAATATTCTCATATATTTCAATGAAATAGCTTATATTTAGCTTTTTAGAATTTCAGTTCATTTTTATTAAATATAACTTTTGTCAATAAGGATTTTTGCTCATAAATGCTTACGAGATTCTAGTCCTTAATTGCCTTTTTCTGGCATATAAATTTCTCAAAAATTTCCTTTTGAAATTTTTATACGAAAGCTTTATTAATTTTATTTTTTAATGGACAAAAATATTTTTTTTCATCTCATGGGCTTAAAGTTTTCAAATTTTACTAATAAGCCCATTAATCTTCTAGCAAGCTCATTAAGCCCATTTTTATTCTCTAACAAGCCTAACAAGCTTATTTTAATTAAATTTTTAATTGAATTTATTATGTGAGATTTTATTTCATGAGTACATAATTTTTAATTTCTTACAATTTAATCCTTTCAATTCAGCTTTTCATGGAACATCCAATTATAATTTTTTGCTATTATGATTTTATTCATTTTATGCATTTTTCGAATTTTGATTTTATTTATTTTAATTTTGGAATTAGGTGAGAATTAATTTAGTTGGGATTGAATTTTTC
>JBBYHO010044025.1:0-10331 GCA_038382025.1 Adansonia gregorii
GAAAAATGCCAATAAAGAAAATGGCATCAAGTCCTTCATTTTGTTTTAACTCTGACACATAAGGAAAGATTACCTAAAGTATAAAAGGGACTCAAATATAAAAGTAAAGTTTTTTTTTGTATGAATCTTTTTTGGTGATG
This sequence comes from Adansonia gregorii, assembly GCA_038382025.1. Taxonomy (NCBI): domain Eukaryota; kingdom Viridiplantae; phylum Streptophyta; class Magnoliopsida; order Malvales; family Malvaceae; genus Adansonia; species Adansonia gregorii. The sequence goes on from JBBYHO010044025.1 coordinate 141, forward strand.
TTCCTAATAATATATGGTCGTTGGACTTATGTTCAATGAATTATATTAAAACAAGCATCCCACCAATTGTATGTAAAGTTTAACATTTACTAAAATGTTGATCATTGTTTATACTTTAACGTCAGTGGGAGTAAAGTCATAATTTTAGTTTTATATGTTAGTGATATTCTCCTTTCAAGAAGTTGTTTGGCTTTGTTGCATGAGACAAAGATTTCCTTTCTCAAAACTTTGATATGAAGAATTTAGGTAAAACTTCATACGTCATAAGCAAAAAGCTTCATAGAGATAGGTGTAAAAAGACATTAAGTCTATCTTGGGAAGCCTGTATCAAGACAAGTTTGGGAAGAATTAGGATACAAAGCTATTCACCTATAAGGTTATAAATTATAAAAGGGATATTTCCATTTGAGCCAATATCTCCAAATAATTTGAAAAAAATAGCATATGAAAGGCATTACATATGCATGTAGTATTGGAGCTTTATATATGATTAGGTTTATCAGAAACTTAACATAAGGTTTATAGTAGAAGTGTTTGGCAGATATTAAAGTAATCCTGGCCTTGGACTATAAAAGCTACCAAAGAAATTATGTTATAAAATAATATCACAGGCAATAAGATTGAGATATTTTATCTCCAGTTTGAGAATTATTAACAAGGCCATTAAAGATTTATTGTGACAACTCTTGTACAGTATGCTTTTTTAAGAATGATAAAAGTAGGAGTCATAGTAAGCAATTAAATATAAAGTACCTTATTGTTAGAGACTCTATAAAGAAGCAAGAAATGGATACCCAACACATCAGTACAGATTTAATGATAGCGAATCCCATTACTAAAGCATTGTCGACAAAAAAGTTTAAAATTCATATGGATCATATAGGGCTAGTTAAATTATGCCAAGATGTATTTTGGCTTCTTTGATTTTGTAAATTTTACATTCTTAGAGTTTAAGGACATGTTTGAATTTGTGCATATAAAGTTTATATGTCAAGTGGACCTCGAATGATTACAAAAAATTCATTCATAAAGTATCCTCTCATAAAGTGTTTTTTTAGAGATGATCATCCATTGTGATACATAGAAGAGAATATTCGAATTAGAATGTTATCGTCATGATTCATGTCGTATGAATCTTTAATTGAGTGGAAGCTAGGCTAGAGTAACTTATGGCCATATTAAAGTTTGGATTTGAATATCACTTATTTAAGTTCTTAGTTTATCATATAGGCCAAGTGGGAGAATGTTGGACTTTTTGTGGCCCACATGATAATTAAGTGGATCGAGATAAATATTTTAATTAATATTGAAGTGATATTATCTAATAAATCCTATTCAATTTAACTACTCTTGTGGTAAAAATTAAACTCTACTTCAGTAACTAATTAGAATACAGACTCTTTGATGGTAGGGTATGACTCTAATTAGTCTTCTAGTATAAGTTCCTAGTCTAGTATATATAAATTGCTTGTGCGCCATTATAAGGTAATTATTAAGAAATAAAAAAAATAGATTATAAGGCTTTTACGAAGTGTTTGTTTACGTATACTTAGAGCGAGATCATGTTCTTGATCAATAATGACTAGAGGTATGTTCTTAATTTAAATCTTACATTTTCAATATTGATTTTCGATTTTAGCAGCTCTGAACAATTTGATAAAATTTTGATTTTTAATATACTAGTGACTCATGGACCGGCTGATTCCCGATTGAACCAATCGGCTTGGTCCAAATTTTCATCAATGATTAACAGTGAGCTACAATCATCCTAAAAATAATAATACCACTAACTTTTATATAAGAATTTAAATTAAAAAATAAAAAAGCCAAGCCTTAATTAATATGAAATTTAAAATATGATATATTATTATTATTATTATTATTAGGAGTAGTAGTAGTAGTAGTTTTTCTTTTATGCATAAGCCATAAGCTTATTTAGTTTATTCATATTTCACACTCCAATTCATAATTTTATTTTAATCTCAACGTAATTAAAAAATCATGTTCTATTATTATCTTTTAATGATACTTATATTAGAATAGCTTTTTTATTGTAAAGATATTAGAATTAGATATTGCACGAGAAAAAAGTTAATGGTTTGTTTTACTTTTCTTTTGCCTTAACAATCATATCATTGCTCTTAACTAAAATGAGTGTATTAAATTAAATTCTTAAAATGGTTTTTATTTAACTATAATAAATATATGTTATATTAAAAGTTAAGAGTGTTATATATACGTTTTAATTTATATTTAATTATATGTTTAAAACACATTAGTTATTGAGTTTTAAACATATCAATGGATTGTGTTGACAAGTTAATATGCTCACGACAATTTAATATATTTTAACCGTATCTTAAGAATGTTATCTGTATTTAACACGTTTATAAATAAAACTTATCTTATTTTAAACATATTCACGTGATTAAAACATAAAATATAATTATATTATTTATACGCAATTAAAGCGTGTCATTTTGATGTCGTACCTATTTAAACTTTGCTTATTACTAATTATTAACTTAATGTAATCTAATAGCTATCCATCCTTTCTAATGTGATTCTAAGAAATTAAAAGAATAAATGCCCATCTTATTAAAAGAATATTGTTATGCCTTTTTTTTTTCACTAAATTACTGCTATGTTAGTGCTACCTTTTACCAGTTATTTCAAATTAAAAAAAAAAAAATAGGTGAACACTAGTGGGTTATAACTTTCGGAGCAAGCATCATGTTTAATAAAATGGAATATTTTATTTTACTTCGGGACATACATCATGTTTAGTAAAATACTATGTTTAATTTACTAAAAGTAATCTAGTTGATAAAGACAAAATATTTATATTTATCAACTAAAATTTAATATATTTAAAAAATAAAATTTTGAATGCATAATATCAATATAAAATTCACCAAAGGAAATCGAAATACCTTTATCATATTTTGGAATAAAATAAAAATTTTAAGTTAAATAAATGATAAAATCAAACATTGACAATTTGCTTTGTTGTGAGTTTTTTAAGCTTATATAAATATATAAAAGTCAAACTTTTTGGTAAAAAATATAATAAATTTTACGTGAATAATCTATTTTGGACGCACGATATTCTTAAATAAACGCTAAATATCTTTTTATTTTGATATATGTACATGATTGAATCAGTTATATTTTATATAATAAATTATATTTATTTACTTTGAAAATTTTAATCGATTTACATTTTAATTTAATTTCTTTATTTTGAATAAAAATTAATTTAAATGATTATTTCCTATAATAATTTCAATAAATAATAATTGTATTAATTATATTTAATACTATGTCTACCAATAATAAAAATATCCAATGTTTTATTTACTAATTAACTTTTAAATATTAACAATGTAAAATAGTAATAAAATACTTAAAATTAGACATGTGGTGCTTTTATTTAAAAATAATGGATTTTGAGCAAATGCGTATTTTAATTATTAAATTTTACTATATATCAAAGCATCCAATTTATTTTATAATATATTTTCTTTTGTAAATAATATTATATTTTATCAATATTATAATTCATGGGTTATATAAAACCATTAAATGTAATTAATTTTTACGATATTTGTAAACAAAACCTCCAATTTATGATATGCTAGCTTATGTTAATGAATAATTAAGGTTTGTTATTTTATATCAAAATTTAAGTCAAGAAATAGATATTAAATATTTCGATATTTTATTTACTAATTAACTTTGGCTTAAAACGATATATACAATAATTTTTCTTTTAACGTTGTTGAGGAATGGTTGACTAATTATCATTTAAATATTATTAATATAAATTAGCAATAAAATATTTAAGATTCATCAAATTTGAAAAAAAAAAATAGTTGTTCAAATATTAATGCTCCATGATATTGTCGGTAAGATTTTGACTAATTATCTTTTATCAATGTTATAATTCGTAAATTATATAAAATCATTAATTTTTACGGTATTTATAAACAAAGCCTCCAATTTACGTTATGCTAGATTTTACTCGTAAATGATTAAGGTATTTTGTTGTATATCAAAATTTAAGTTGTGAAATAGATATTAAATATTTTAGTATTTTATTTACTAATTAACATTTATACATGACTTAAAATTATGTATACACTATTTTTTTCATCCCATGTTTGGATACCACGTAAAGGAAAGGAAAGTAAAGCTAATCAAGGGACTCTTTTTTCTTCTTTGGATAACAAAAGTACTTTTACGAGAGTAACTGAGTATCTCTTGCTTTTTTTTTTAAAAAATTTTTTTATTTTTAGAAACTATAATTTGGAATAAACGGAAAGGAAAAGCAAGCTATCCAAATGATAGATTTATATTTCCTTTACTTTCCTCAATCTTTCTTTCTTTTTCTTTCCTTTCCTTTATTTTATTTTCTTTTATTATTGTCTATTAGCATTGAGGTTATTAATGAATGGTTGACATATTATCTTTTGATTATTATTAAAAAAATTAGTAATAAAATATATAAAATATTAGATTCGTCATCAGATTCATCAGATTTGAAAAAAAAAAATAATTGCCCAAAATATTAATTCTCCATGGCATGTTGGTAAGATTTTCTTTGCATAAGTAATAAATTTAAAACAATAAAAGGAAATTTACACAAAAACATATTTTTTAAAAAAAAAACCCCAATTATGAAGGTAATAAAATAATATAATAAATTTTTATAGCAATTATGCAACCAGACATTTATTTCACCAACAATCACTTATTATTTCAATATTCAATTCCAACATTTACAATTGTAATATTCACTTTTATTACTTTAAAATTACAATATTAAATATCTTAAAGCCTACTTCTTGCACATATAATTTTTAAACCATAAAAGCAACTTTGACTCATCCAACCATAACTTATTATTACCCTTTGCTATAGTTTTATTTTGCAGTATTGTTTCGTTGCATTATTATAAGGTGATTCTCTCTATATTTATTATTAAAAATTTAATTTCTTTTAATATATGAACGTTGATGTTTTATTATTGTTATTCTTTCCGTATACATTTATATGCATGTTTTTAATTTATTTGCAACTATCTCCAATCAAGATCAATATATATAAAATCTTTCCTCTTTTTTTTCACCATAAAACAACTATATTATAACATTATGAAAAAAAAATATATATCTTATAACAAACTTTTAAATGGCTATTTTTTAATTATTTTTAAGTATTTATATATTTTTTATGTTCCTTACTTTTCTAAAAAAATTAATATTTTATTAATTATATTTTTATTTGTTATAATTTTTTTGAACAATCTTGTTGATATTTTAAATTGTTAAAATATTAAAAAATAAAAAAAATAAAAAGTTAATTATTTTATTTGCTACTATTTTCTCTTTACCATTTGTTTATCCAATGTTTTTATTTACTAATTAACTTCAGAAATTTTTTTTGTTTAAGATTATTACTTGTAATATATTATTATGTGAGTTTTCTTAACTTTTAAATTAAAATATTCCAAATCTAAGTAAATTTAAAACCTGTATTTTAAATATATTTATTCTATTTTAAATATTCTTTCGTACATAACACAGGTTTAAAATTAATATAGATTAATAAATGGATAGGCACTATTTGTTTTTAATTGAAATGGGTGATAAATTTGGAAGTGGTAATCAATTTTCAAGAGTGTGATTATTATTATCATTTATGTAGTGTTTTGATAGCAAATTTGATGCATGTAAAAGTCCCAATTACCATTCGTATAGTTATATAGTAACGTATTGGTGTGAGATATGATTGTGTACTTATATTCATGTTTATCTACATTTTATGTGTTATAATTATTTTTAAAAAAATATATATTTATATAATATTTAAGTTTATACATGTTTTATATATTATAATCAAATTTAAAAAATATATATTTATATAAATTTTAATATTTTTAAAATTTTATATTATATTTATATTATTTATATCAGAAGTTGCGAGATAAGGATAGTCATGAGTCATACAATTGGCCGGCTTCCGTCTCGGACTTGGGAAATCTCTCCAGAAGGAATGTGCAGAACTACAGAGCTTAACCAATGGTGGACTTGAAACAAGCAGGGTCTGCGAAGGAGTTTCACAAGCAATTCATAGGTATCCTTGGCCTTCTTCAATGATCAAATAAATGCATATGCTCTTGGACATGAGATTTCCCAATCTATTAAGCTTTTTAGACCTGAAGACTTGAATGAAGCTTTATATTTCACAAAACAGCTAGAGTCTATACTGTTCCCTATGTCTAAGAAGCCTTTTCCCTGTGACGGCTAAACACCCCAACCACAAACACTACCATCCAACTGCGTCATTGTTATACTGCATTTCTCTTTTCAAAAAAAAGAAATCAGTAAATCCAACGGCCCACGCTCTTTTCTTCTCCTTCTTTCTCTTTTTTTTAATAATCTCTTAGCATTCTTTACGTAGAATATCTTTTTAAACAATGATTTCTGTAATTTTTTTAGAAATATTTTTTCAACAACAATTAATAATAAATATTAAAAGATATCTTAAAATATTAGAAACAAACGATCTGCTCTTTAAATTCATTATAAAACTATTACTATTAAAAATGTATTTAACATTTTTTAAAAAAATTTATTATATAATTTTTTAATTTTTAAAATATCTTTTTCGATTTTTATTAAGTGTTTTTAAAATATTATTCTGAGTACATATATATACACCTTTTATACACACACACACGCACAGAAAAAGAACATGGACATCTCTGCATCTTTGTCTCTTCCTCAACATCTTCTCTTTGTCCGAGATAGAGTGTGACTTTACCTGAGAACTGACAAATAAACAAAAAAAAAAAAAAAAAAGAGAGCAAGAACAAACAAACAAGTGACCAGCCAAAAGGATCAGAACCTTGTTTTTTTTCTTCTGAAGAGCGAAACAACCCACTTTCTTCTGCCTTTTTCAAGCTGAATGTCTGAAAACAAAAAAAAAAAAATAGATTTTACCCTACCTCTCTTCATTTCCTTATTCTCTTGACTACCCAAAGTTATTTCCGTGCAAATACTGATGAGCTGAGAGCACTCATGGACATCAAGCTACTTTGGACCATGATAATAGGTATCTCTCTTTGTGGACCATCAATGATGATCCTTGTGATGGTTCTTTTCAAGGCATAGGTTGTAACGAGAAAGGCCAGATAGCCAACATTTCTTTGCAGGGGAACGATCTGTCTGGTAAAATCTCACCAGCTATTGCCGGGCTTTAAACACTTGATAGGGTTTTACTTGCATTACAACTCTTTGTACAGAAGATACCAAGAGAAATAGCTAACTTGACTCTGCTAATGATTTATATTTGAATATGAATAATCTCTCTGGTGAGATTCCTTCGGAGATTGGTGACATGGTTAGCTTGAAAGGTTAATTCTATTATATTTGTTTGTTAGTTTTGAAATTTTCTATTTTATTTTGGCACGGATTTCCCTAGTTTAGAAATAGCTCTTGTTTTTTTTTTCTTGAGGTGTCTATCTCTAGCCTTCATGCAGCTCATATGTCCTCTATGTAACATGATTTTTCTTTATTTTGGCCAATGATTTCTTAGTTTAATTGAAAATGTTTCAAATCTTGCGATGTTTGGATTTTGGGAAAATTTATTGACAGACAGTCAGACAAAGTGGCTTCTGCTTCAAAATTAATGTCATGTTTTCTCATCTAGGAAAACAAAAATAACGTGGTAAAACTTAAAATTTACTCAAGCTTGCCTCTAATTAACATTCCCTTTTCATCCCTACTGCAAAAAAATTGTATAGTTACCAAGGTTGGATTTAGAATCTTTAAGTGACCTGAAAAAGATTGAACTTCTAACCCATGATTCATTTTGTGTCATTGATATTTTAAATCTGTTTAATTAATTGGGTTTTTCATTTGTCCTTCTTATGCACCTGTTCTGTAGTGTTGCAGCTCTGTGATAACCACCTCACAGAAAGCATACTGACACAGCTGGGATCTTTGAAGAAGCTTAATGTTCTTTCCCTGCGGTCTAATCAACTTACTGGTGCAATCCCTGCAAGTTTAGGGGATTTTGGTACATCAACGAGGCTTGATTTGAGATTCAATCGTCTCTTTGGTTCAATTCCCATGAAACTAGCTGATGCTCCTCTGCTTGAAGTTCTAGACATCCGAAATGATTCTCTTTCTGGCAATGTTCCTCTTGGTAATCATCTTTTAATTGCTATATTCAGCTCGATCTTATGACAAAAGATGAACTTGATTTATTTTATTTTTCTTTGTTTTCTGTAGCCCTTAAGAGAGTGAATGAGAGGTTCCTGTTTCAAAATAATATGGGTCTACGTGGGTCTGGTTTTTCATCGCTGAAAGCTTGCAATGCTTCTGATCATATTAATCCAAGAAGAGCTGAGGCTTACGTGCTGGGGGCAACTGGTCTTACTAGAAATATACCAGAGATAGCAAATCTGAGGCTACCTTGTGAGCAAACTCAGTGCGCAAAGCCATGAAAATCTCAAAGGGTTCCTATTCTTGTTGGTGTAATTGTTGTCACAATTGCAGTATTAGCGATAGGAATACTTACCTTCACAAAATGTCGTCACCGAAAACAGAATCTTGGTAGCTCTTTTGAAATTTCTGATAAACGCCTTGGCTCTGATCAGGCCAAGGGGATTAGCAGGAAGAATGGTTCTCCACTCATTAGTGTTGAGTATGATAATGGCTGGGATCCTTTGGCTAATGGTAGGTATTTCTGTGGCTTCACCCTAGATGTCTTTCAGGGCTTTAGCTTCAATTTAGAAGAAGTGGAGACAGCTACTCAGCACTTTTCAGAGGTAAATTTACTGGGGAAAGGTAACTATTGTGCAACTTACAAAGGGATTCTGAGGGATGGTTCTGCTGTTGCTATTAAAGGCATCAGCAAAACTAGTTGCAAATCTGATGATGCAGAGTTCTTGAAGGGATTGAATATTTTGGCTTCATTGAAGCATGAGAATTTAGTGTCCTCTTGGCTTTCTGAATGTTTTGCATTATTATACCCCTTACCAACGGGATTTTAAGAGGATTTTTATGTGAAATCAACCTCAATTTCGGAAAATTTTTGAAATGGTGGATGTTTTTTCATTAACAAATAGTAACTTGTAAGACTAATTTATCTTAATCTCCAAAATTTCTTTAGGCTATTATTCACCCTTGTGTTTATTAACATATGTCGTGCCTTGGTTTTGGCTGCAAATCAAACATGCCTTCTGATTCAGTACTAGGAATAGGCTATGAAATTTTGAGCAAATGTCAATATCGTTACCCTGGGGATTGTTTAAGGCAAAATATGACTCTGGATCCGTAATATATGTTTGAAGAAGGGAGACAAAAACTCATAGTATTGGTTATCGTTACTCTGTTAGGCGGAAATAAAAACCATTTGGAGTGATGTATGAACTCTTCGTTTTGCATTAGGGTGATAATGAAGCTAATGGTGTCAAATATGAGCTTATTTTCAAGAAGTTTATTAGTTTTGTCTGGAGTTACTTGGGACTAGGACCCAGATTTCAATCATTGCTCTGATAGTTTTCTTGAGAAAATCCTCCAAAGTATCTGCAAGCAATGCTTGAAGCTCATTTCACCTCACAAAGGCCAGTATGTTTGCTTTTAAGAGTAATAAGGCCAAGGTTCGAATGGTTGTTCTGCTGGATTTTTATAAGTTCCTGAGCATTGCGGGAAGGATGTGACTGCTGCCATATTATATATATTTTTTTAGACCTGGAGAGCTTTTGCCAGCTTTTTTATAAGAATAATATATAATTTTTTTATTTACTAAAACAAGTTGAAATGAGATTATTTATCGAAATAGGTCAATTTTTTAATTTAATTGAAAAATCGTCATTTGAAATTGCGATTTTTCAATTTAATTGAAAAATCGCCAAATCGGATGGCTATTTCTCAACACTTTTTGAGAAATCGTCAAATGAAATGGCGGTTTCTCAATTAATTTCACTCAAATTGCAAAATTTCGTAAAATTCGATCGCTGGAGTCAATTACAATTGGGAAATCGCCATATCTGGTGGCGATTTCCCAACCATTTTTTTTTTCAATTTTTGGTTTTTTTTTGTTTTTTTAGAAATCGCATGTGGTGATTTCGTATTTACGTCTCACAGTTTAGATTTTATTTGTATTTGAAAGTACGTG